>JALHCE010000003.1:0-172479 GCA_024340795.1 Tolypocladium amazonense | reverse complement strand
CAACAGCAACAGCAACAGCAACAGCAACAGCAACAGCAACAGCAACAGCAACAGCAACAGCAACAGCAACAGCAACAGCAACAGCAACAGCAACAGCAACAGCAACAGCAACAGCAGCTGTAGCCGGCGGCCGGCGCCGGAAATTTGGCATTGCCCGTCCGTCGTGTGGAGTCCGAAGTGGACTTCACTTTGGGCGACCCCGCCGCCGCCGCCGCCGCCGCCAACGCCGCCCGTGGCGCCCGTGGCCGTGGCCGTGGCCGAGGAGGTCGGGTGGGGCGAGTTGGGCCCCCTCGAGGCAGCCAACGCTGCCGTAGCGTAAGTATAAGGTATCCTTTTCAACGATCCTAACCAGAGCCTGCTAACCTCTAAGTGTGGCCGCCCTGGCCACCACCAGAGGGCCTGCCCCTTTGTGCCGCAGGGCCCGGGCGGCGTTTGGTCCCGCCGTCAGCTCGGCATCCGAGCTGCGCAGCCCGGCGGCTCCGCCGGTCCCTTGGGCCCTGCCCCCGCCGGCCCGCCGCCGCCGTACCAGGAGGTGCCGCCTGAGGAAGTGCCGCTGCCGCAGACGCCGCTGCCGCAGCCGCCGGAGCGGCAGGAGATCGACTATACGGACTCCTCCGCCCCCTCCTCCCCCGTCCCCGCCCACATCACCGCGGCCGTCGCAGAGGAGCGCCAGGACGTGGAGATGCACTATTGTGCCACCCTCGCCCAGCAGCAGCAACAGCAGCAGCATCAGCAGCAGCAACAGCAGCAGCATCAGCAGCAGCAACAGCAGCAGCATCAGCAGCAGCAACAGCAGCAGCATCAGCAGCAGCAACAGCATCAGCAGCAGCAACAGCAACAGCATCAGCATCAGCAGCAGCAACAGCATCAGCATCAGCAGCAGCAACAGCAGCAGCATCAGCAACAGCCGCCGACGAATCCGGCCGGAAATTCGTTTGGCCAGGATTTGCCTGTCCGGCCGTCCGAGCCGGATTTACATGTACTTTGGGCTCGCAGACCGCCGCCGACGCCGCCACGCGCCCTCGCCGACGAAATTGTCGACGATATCTATGGATCTGGGAAACACTGCATAAATATGTTCAATAGACCCCGGAGCAGCCGACGCTACTCCAGCGTAAGTTTCTCTTTCTCAATAACACCGAGCTTGCTGAACTCTCGACTCTTGCGTAAGCCTTCAGGAGCCTCAACAACCAAAATTGCAAGAGAGTAGTCGCATTCTAAGGCAGTTGCCAAAGTTTACTATCTACTGCGGTATATGATATTATGAAATTAAAAGCGATGCATGATAATGCGTTCTGTTTGGCGCTTCTGGAAACTCCCAGTCGGCGCACAACCCGATTCCAGCTCGTACGCCTCCTTGTAAGTAAGACCTATTCGTCCACCGCCTCCTCTCCGCTATTGTGCTATCCCTGCCAACTACTGAACCGGCTCGACCGTGCAGAGTCCACCATGTACGATCCGGCATCAAAGCTAAAGTTGCGCCGGGGCTCTCGCAGCATTCTCGACATCCGCGAAAACCTGCTCTCCTTCTCCGAGAACTGGGACTCAACGTCGCTCTGCAGCATATGGGGCAGCATGAGTGGTTCCCTCAAAATCTTCTCCTCTTCTGCCTGTCTCGCTGCTTCTTCTTCCTCAGAGACGTTGTCGATTTCGTCTGCTTGTGGCTCTTCGTCCGTGTACTTCAAGGGGGCGGACGACCCAAACTTGAAGGCGTTCTTCGAGGACCCGTTTAGGGTCGTCTCGGCTCGCATCTTGGCCATGTGCCACTGGATCCAGTACATCTGCTCATGCTCTCGCAGATAGCGGTTTCCGTGGAAGCTGTGCAGCACCACCTCCCGGGAGAGGAGGCCTAGCTTGCGGCGGTCGTCGCTCCTCTCGTACATCCGCTGAGATAGCCAGTCGACGTCGTCTGGAGTGACTTCGTCTGGAAGAGACGGAGGCACCACATCCTCGCCTTCATCGGTGAATTTTGTCCATGGACCGACCATGCAGAGTATGTTCAGTTGTGCCCTTGCCAGCGCCACGGGGTCGTTGGGCGCCACGACCTCTCCGTATCGCTGCTCAGAGTCGTTTGGATCCGTCATGACCAGCGCCGTCGCTCCCACCTCTGTGGCAACAATGGGAACGCCGGCGAGGGCAGCCTCTCCGATGGCCAGCGGGAGGCCCTCGGAGACGGACGAGTTCATGAAGAGCCACGCGTCCTTCAGAACCTCCTTGGGCTTGCCGAATCCAGCAAGAATGACATTCTCGGAAAGATTGCACTTGACAATGAGCTTGTCCATTTCGAGAGCATAAGACGGTTGACGGTCTTTGGCGCCGTACACCATGAGCTTGTAGTCTTTGAAGCCGTAGCGGTTGACGATTACGTCGGCTGCCAGAATGGCCGTCTTGATGCCCTTTATGAACTGCACATTGGACAACATGACCACGGTGGGCTTATCCGTGCGCACCTTGTCGACGGGCGTGAACGAGTCCATGTTGCTAATGCCGTTGACGATGGGGTCAATTTTGCGGGAGAAGTGGTTTCTGCTGCAAAGCTTGCCTCTGTCACTGCCCAATTCCGTCTCCCACATACTGCAGAATTTGTTAGCGGACACTTAGAGTTGTTTTTCAGCAGGCTGTCTTACGGGTTGAAGAGCGACGTGCACGGTGTAATGACGTCGGCGTGGAAGTAGGCCAGTCGGGTCGCCATGCGAATGCCAGATAGCAGCATTGACTGCACCGAGATCGGCAGCTCACACTGCGCCGGGCTAATGTTGAGACAGGATTCTCGCCACAGAATCGCGTGATCCCAGATTCCAAACGTCACGCCTCGGCGATACTTGAGGATCATGCCGAAAAGGCTGCTGATTCCATGATGCGTGCTCTGGAACACACGGGGACACTCTTCCGGAACATTGACGGAGAAGATGAAGAAATAAGCCATGTAGATGCCCATGGCCTCTCGGAAGTCGTAGAAGCTCGGACGCTCAATGTCGAATAGATCGGAGGGGTCGTTGATGTTGGGGTCGTCGTAATGCATGAGCCAGGCCTCGGCCCATGCGTCTTCGACTTGCTTGGAGTTCCAAGTACAGTTGTAGTCCTTGTGCTCGTAGTACTTTGAGATGGAAAGCATTACGTTGGTGTACTTGATCAAGTCAGCGCGGGAGTAGCGCTTGGTGCGAGCTCCCTTGACAAAGTCCTTCAGCAGGGGAATGAATACGCCGGCAATGTCCCGCTGCGCGTCCGTGTCATGGATCTTGTCGTCGACTTGAGACTGTAGGAGATTGTCCATGAGTCCGTGATGCGCATCCTTTCCATCGAGGCCCCACAGCGGAAGCAATTTGAGCGACTGGACGTTCCTCTCAATCTGGAACCGGGGGATGCCATACTCGTTGGCGCACTCTGCTAGCACATGGTTTCGAATGGTGCTATGGCCGTTGACCAAGTCCCGTCTGCAGTTTGAGACGCCGCCTGGGGCTTCCGGCCAGCAGCCGATGTCGTTGACGATGATTGATACGCGGTCCTTGGTGTCGTTGTAGCAATCTTGGGGTCTGTTCGTGACTTGAGAAGCGTCCTTTCCGAGTCCCATTGCGTACAGGTCGGCGGTCCTGATGGGAAGTAGGCAGAGTTCCGACACCTCCGTCTCGAGCTCGATTGCCGAGACTATCTGGTCAATGCCGGCGTCCAGCGCGGATACGGCAGCCTCAAGATTCCCCGTGTCCCGCGCGTGCCAGTACTTGCGAAGCATTGGCTCCTCACGAAGAACGAGCTCATCGACCCAGCAAGCGGTGACCGCGTCGATAGTGCCCTTAAGCCAGCCTCGCCACAGCTCTGTCCGGATGCGCCAGGTTGGTACCGGACGATAGACTCGCTTTCCCCACAGCGGCAAGGAGCTCCAGTGTGGGATGATGGACCGCTTCTTCTTGGCAGCGTGCCTCATGCTTTTGACCTGAAGAAGGCTGTGATGGATAAGTAAGTCGTCTGATTCAAAGATGAAATTGGTTGGGCGTTTCAAAAGCACGTCTTCCTCCGGGAAGACTCTCGGGGCCTGGGCGATGGCGGTCTTGCGGTCATTTTCTTCTTCAAGAACGGTGGAGCTGACAGGGTCGCGGCGGTGATGGTATTCAACCTTTGTGACAAAAGTCTTCCCTTCGATGACTCTGACGATGCGGCGGATCTTTTCTGATGGGGCCCAGTTGTAGAATTCGGCCCCATCGCTCAACGGTACGCCCCAGAAAACGGACAGTCTGTCGTTGGATCCCGCATTGAGCGGCTTGAAGTCGGCACGAAGCAGATCAGGGCTCCCTTTCGGGGTTGCTTTATAGTGATAGTAAAAGGCATACGCCGAAGAGCCTAGAGATAGAACGCCGTGGATCGTGCGTCCGTGTTTGTCGTAGTAGCTGATAGTTCGGCGGCTGGAGTCGACGACTTCCCGGGATATGGGCCACCGCTGCCGACTACCAGGATTATATTGGTATGTGCAAGTGCTGCCTTCATTGTCCACACTACTAATGAGACGGAAGTCCTTGTCGTAAGTGGCTTCGAAGATGGGCTCCTTGCCTTGCGGACGTTCCTGTAGGTTTCCTTCAAAAACCTCCAGCGCCATGGTCTTGTCATCACCATTGACTGCAAAGCCGGTAACGGCCTTGTGAGAGAAGTCGACAACAACAGAGTCCCCTGCAATAACGCGACGTGCTCCTTTTCGGGCGAGTCGTGTGATGCTGACGAGAGCAGGGCGGTGGTATACCAACAAGACGTATACCCAGAAGTTTTTCATTATCCGGCACATCTTCCAAATGAACAGGATGACATAAAGAAGGAAGCGGCGGAAGTAGACTCTTCGTAGACAGAATGAGAGTTCCCTCTCGATATCCGACCCACCACCAGATATGAGGGCTACCCATTTGACGAAGGCAAGTGGCAAAGCAGCCAATGCCCGGAAACTGCCAGACGCGCGAGAGCTGCTGATGCGCACCGGCTTGAGATCAGCCGCAGGCCCCAGCGCTCCCTTATTATGGCCGCGAGAAAAGTACACGGCTGTGTTGTATCGTGCGTCAGACTCGTGGAAAATGTGCAGAGTGAGCTGAAGGTGAAACTCGACGGCTTGCAGGTCGATGTCGCTGTCCGACAGCCATTGATTGAACTCTTGGGAGTAAGCGACGTCTTTCCCAGTTATTCGAGCGAATATGGCGTCTCTAGCACTCGGGGGGAGGGTATCCCAGTTGGAGTCCACATTCACACCCAAGCAAAGATGCCGCATGAGCTCCGAGTTGCTCTTGCGGACGTATCGCGCGAGACCGTTGACGTCTGCGAGAGCAAGCTCAAGTTCAATGCGCTTAGACATTGTCGAGGAGCGGCGAAGAAAATGCTCTGCTTGGACGGCTTGGGAGTGCGAGAGCAATCCATCGACGCGTGCGACGTGGTACAGAAGAGACTCGGCGACCAATGTTGCCAGTTCAGACTTCCAAGCAGGCAAGACAAGCTCCGCCTCCTTCAAGAACCCAGCAGTGACTTTGAGTGCCTCGCCGTCTATTTGGCTGAACGAGCAAATGTCTTTCAAGCCGGCCTCTGTGAACTTCTCTTGGTTGACAATAGTGATCCTAATGTTACCTTCCTCCCATTTCTCGATGGCCGTTTTGATGAGGCCAGCTGCCCACGAGGTTCGTGCCACGGTTCCATTTGGGTGCTTCAGGGCCCGATGCAGGAGCTGGGTGATCTTTTTACTCATGGTAGAGCCATCGTTGTGCTTCGTCACGGGCCCGACAATCTTCATGCATTTCCTGACGGACAACCTTGACTCGACGTCACTCTCTGCTCTGAGATTGCGCTGAGCCCAAATGTCACGCTTGTAGATGCCCATGGAGCCTGTCGATGACGTGGTGCTGGGAGCGGTCCAATCCTTCCAAGCCCAGAGAAGGGTGCCCAACGCCGCAGACACAGCCGCAACATTTTGAGCGACGACATCTGTGTATAGCCAACCGGCGGTGGCAGGAACGGCATGCAGCGCACATCCCACGATAAAGCCAGCCATGGCAGAGGCAAAAATGATGATGACGTGGATGCGTACGTTTGTGGTGAAACAGCGGTTGAGCTGGAAAATAATGACACTTGTGTAGCCAAGGATGTAGAGGTAGTAAAGACTCGTCGTCTCTGGACTTTCCACAAATGCCCAAAGGAGAAGGGTTGTGACGCCAAAGATAATCATGATGCGGCTGAAAAGCTTCGTCAATGCTTGGAAGAGCTTTTGGCGTCGCATGCTCTCCCAGTCCTTGGCGACTACCCGCGAGTGGTTGTAGTCGACAAGTTTCTCCTTGGACAGGATGAAGCGGATGCTCCAGTAGTCCTGCAAGATGATATCCAAAATCATGACGGCAAACAAAAAGTACAGAATGCAGAAGGAGATGCCGTATCGAGCCCGAAAGTCGGTGTAGATGCTAACATGGGGTTGCCTCGCGCCCATGATGATGCTTACCCATCGATCCATGAGGGCCACCAGGAACAAACCCAGATTCTGTCCCAGATCGTACCGAGCGCTGCGGAAGAGCATCATAATGTTGTGCTCTTTAAGTCCTCGTGATATCTGCTCTTGCTGTTTCTTCGCCTCGCCAAGTTGAGTGTACCACGCGCTGCTAAAGAGCTCCGGTACGCTGCCATCTGGGTTCGTCTTCTTGAACAGCCAGTCAACGTACGGCATGCCCCGGGCGACACGGCCGACGAACTCGTCATTCATGAGCCCAGAAGAAACAGCCTCCCGTGTGCGCCGCATGTAGGACGCGAGCGCGGTGCGAAGAGCTTCTTGGGCGATTTTGCTCTGGCTGTCCGAGTTTTCCTCCATGTTCTCGTCGCTTGATTGTGATTGTGACTCGTGCGTGGACAAGTACCATTCCACGACCGCCTTGTCTCCAATCTCCGGGATGTTCTTCATCCATCCAGCCCATTCGTGACAGAGCCGGCGATACTGAAACAAGAGAAGCAAGATTGTGGCGGAAGTCACAGGGAGATAGATTTCGAGGTCGCGGCCGTTGACGAACGAAGAGAGGAGCGGTGAGACGAGAAGAAGCGGCATTGTCCGCCATAGAACCGTGCGACCGGACGTAATTGGACTTCCCCGCTGGTGCATGGTAGCCATGACTCCGAGAAGATTGAGATAGGTCGTAATGATGACTAGAAAGGCCACAAAGATGAAGCCAACAGCAACTGAATACTTCACCGTGAACCCAGCCAGACCACATACGCCAACAAGCAGCGTCAGGACGAAGCCTCCAGACAGGCGCTGGACGTGGAAAAACGTCATGTTGTCGTATGCGTAGTGCGCCAGGTAGTATGAGCCAGTGCTGCCAATCCAGCCGATGACGCCCGCAGTAAGCAGGAGGGAGATGAGCAGGGCATATCCAGCGGCTTGGAGGTGGTCAGGGTCCATGTAAGCGGTCATGAACATGCCGCGACCGACGAATGTCAGCAACAAAACGTCCACGATGGCGGGCAGGGAGAAGATTGACATGGCGCCAAACTCAGTGAACCGCCTCTTCCACTGATCAACAACTTCCTGCGTCGTCTGCACTTTGGTATGAGGGCCGTCTTTTCCGCTGCCCTTTGCGTCCTCGGCAACTGGTTCAGGTCCGTCAAGACTCGAATACATGGTCATGATCTCGTTGTTGTGTCGGTCACTGGCAACCGGTGGTCGCTCTGCCAGGAAGTCCTTGTAACGTTTGTATATGATTTCGCCCAAATCGGGTGGCAGGAGGCCCAAGAAGATTTCGCACTGGGAGCCGAGCACCCAAAGCTCAGAGAACACGGCGGCTTGATCAGGGCACGCAAGGAAAATTGGGCAACGATCCGTTGACTCGACGTAGACTTCTTCAAACGACACCTTTCTCAAGATGCTGAAGAAGATCAAGGCGAAGAGATCGGCGTTGACATCCACATATTCGCTTGAGCCTGACGATGGTGATGATTCAGGGTTGAAAGCCTTGAGCAGAGCATTTGTAAAGGTGTTGAGGGGCTCTCTGTCACCGATGAAGAGGGCATCGTGGACGGTCTTCTCGACGAGCTCGTACAAAGCAACGAGACTCTCAACAGAAGGCAGCTCAGTTGCTCCACTTCGTGCAAAATGCTCGAGTTTGGCCTTAAACATGGCTTCGGCCGACATTGAACCGTCCAGAAGCCCTCGGGCATGGACTTGGTTCCAAGAATACTTCGACGTCTTATCAATGAGCATTGACCTACAAAAGTTGATGATTGGCTCCTTGAAACGGTGGCTGAGTTGCGACACGCGCATTTGCTCGAGCAATTGAAGTTTCTCGGCGTCCGTGGACTTCTCCAGGGCGGCACGAATACTCATTGGTAAGCCACTCTCGTCGGCGAGGCCATTGGCCTCTTCGAGCCGAGACTCGAGGTCAAATCGCACAGATCGGTGTACTCCATGATGCGCCAGCCAGGTGTGCAGAACGGTGGTCGCGTCATTCGGCGCTGCTTGCGAGATGAAGATGTCGATGGCCAGCTTCGTTTGCGCATCTCGCGCTCCAGCCACGCCCCAGAAATACCCGTCCCCGTCGGGGACCCTAAACCCAGTGTCGAGCCCTTTGAAGACGCAGACTTGCTGAGACTCGAGGCCCTCGACCAAGTCCTCAATCAAAACGGCGCAGTCACTTTGCTCGGCCAAACGCTGAATCTCTCCCAGCAGTCGGCGGGTCTCGATTCCTTTGACAGCGTGCAGCATTTGAAGCTCCTTGAGGTGGCGCTGGGTCTCCACGACGGCGACGTAGTCCTCGGCGGATGGCTCCGCAACGAGCGAGAAGCAGCCGAAATGAGAAAAGGCAACCCCGTCTGCGGAAATCTCCCAGAAGTCGCTCCGCTTCGGCGCCAACCCGACGTAATCGGGCGGGTACGAGTGCTGGGGCTCCTCGTTGCGCAAAATACTGAGCTCCAAGGGCAGTGGTCGGTGATGAAAGAAGTGAGAAGTATTTGGGATTGCGGAGTCGAGGTCCTGGAGAGGCAGCCGCTTGACATCTGGGCTTGATTCTCCGTTGCGCACCCAGACTTTTCTGGAGTCGGACGTCCAGCATTTTTGCAACTGTCAGATTGTCAGCTTGTGAGCGAGGCAAGAGTTCGCGCGGACTGACCTCTGTGACATCCCCACGCCTCAGATACTCAAATCCGCTAAGAGTCCGGCTCGCGTCTTTAGAGTATGCTTCGGTCCTCATCTTAGGATTCACCGGCCCGTGCTCGACGACCGCGCCAAAGTGCTCAGCCAACTTGACTGCTCGCCGAATCAAAGAAGGATGCGGCCTGTGAAGCCAAAGGTCCAGAAAGCCAATGAAGAAATCTGGTCTCGTCTCTCGCTCCTTGCCACACCTTCTCATCAGGGTTCGAAGTCGTTTAGCCTGGAAATAGTCTCTGCGTTCGCCGCTGCGCAGGATGGTCGCGTTCTCAATGACGATTCCCGAAGCATGCTGGAAGCTGATGGAGTCCAGGTCGTCCGAGTCGTGGTTGCACAGTAACAAGACTGAGATGTTCCTGACATACAGCAGTGCAATCAACTGCTCAGCTTGCTGAGGCTCCACTGAAGCTGAGGATCGGACTGCGATGCCGGCAAGCCCGTTTTGGAGGCAGGTGTCAGCCAGGAAGTTTGCTGTGTGATTGATCACCCCATCCTCAAAGGCAGCGGTCCCAATGGTTCCCAAATCGACAGAAGCGAGGTTGGTCTTTTGATTCGAAATGGCGCCAACAGTCATGCTCGAGCCTCGAGTATGAGAGATGCTGGGCGGCATCGTGAAGCTGGAGTCGCGAGTGGCAGCGTCACCGGCCACAGACAAACTCCTTCCTCTGGTGGTAGTGAGCGGAAAGATGCTGAGATCATACTGCCTGGGATCTCCGAGCTCTGATGGGCATTCCGTCTCCGAGTAGACGCGAAATGATCTCGTCGACTCAAACAATAGGGGCCTTGCGTTTGGCCCTCCGGCATGGCCTGTCGATATGACCACGCTCTTCTTCGGCCGCCTGGTTTGGTGTGAGCAAGACCCGAAAATGAATCTCAAGATGGCAACATACCTCCAAAGTCTTGTGACGTCCAACGCCCGCGTTCGCCTCAAGAAGAAGAAAAGCCATATGAGGATGGGCACTCCGAGAGTGATGGCTCCCAAAGCGAGGTCTAGTTTCTGATACCAATGCTGCAGGAGGTGCCCCGCTGGGAGCACAGCATTGCAGTAGACTTGGAATCGCGAAGCGTCGCACTCGTGGAGGACCGGATCATCCGACCCGGGCTGAAAGAATGAAGTCATTATAGGATGAAACAGGAACAAGAAAAAATACTGTAACGAGAGACAAGAACGGCGTGCAACGGCCTGGAAGCCAACGGTGAGGACTTCACCAAGTCATAGCCCGCTCGCAAGCAAGTGAGACACAAACGAAGGATGGTGAGACTGTGAAGCTCAAACGGCAGAAGCCGATGCTGCTAGCAGGCAATGGTAGAAACAGAGTAGGGAGTAGTAGGAAATGGGGCGCAAATCCAACGGCTCGATCCGCAACCCCTCGGAAGGAAAAGTGCAACGCCGGAGAAAGACGCCGCCAACACCGTGACTGCTGAGCTGGTCGAGGATGCACAGCAGAAGATTGGCGACTCAAAATTAGATACGAGCAGCTGGCTTTGCTACGTAATACTCAGGACGAACATGCACAGATGCGACATGCACCGCCTGGCGACGAGACCGTATTCTTTCACGTTTACCAACCTGTATCCCTGTTCACATACTGGCAGCCATGCCCGGGGCTGAGAATAGACCTTGGGTGATCTCACGGAACACGCCGACCACGTTGCCGGCTCCAGAATGTTTCAGAGGCCCGTGAACCCTGCTCCCGCGGCCCTAACCGTCCAGGTTTCGGGCTGTTGTAGCCATTTGAGCTTAGTCGGGGCGACGTCGTGGTGTGGATGGGGACCTGAGCGCAGGAGACCGGGGTCCGGGGTCGTCCCGGAGGGGGCCCGGGTCCTGGACCGGACTCGAAGTCAGCTGTGCTCCGTCGCTCTGGCCGGCGCCAGTGCGGCCTGAAAGAGGTTGGAGGCTGAGCCCAAAGTGATCCTCCGCGGCCATTTTCCGGGTAAATGGAAGCCGCAAAGGGAAACGAGAGGTGGGAGTTCGGAGAAAATTGACGCGCCTCGTCGCCGCGGTCCAGCCCCGGGGGCAACTCCACGTCCAGGTAAGCTTGGGCCGACTTACACGCACCGCGAGCAATTTCAAAACCCGGGTCCGCCCGCAACGCGATGGGCCCAGCTGAAAACAAACTCCATTGCGTGCTACGATAATCGAGTGAGCTCTGGGTCTCGACGGTCGAACACGAGGATTCGCGCAGCGCGGTTGTAGCGCGCGAGCATGCGCCCGCCGGTTCCAACGCATGACACCTGATGCAGCTTGGACCCCCGGGAGGGCGTCTCGAAGCCCGGCAGGATCTGGCTTAGCCAATCTCGTTGCCGAGACAGAGCGAGACCGGGAACCCATGTGGCCGCCAATCCCCAATCGGGCTGCCAAGCTGCGTCGAGTGCGATGCAACGTCGCTAGTCGCACGCCTCACCACAGGGCCCAAGCGCACGCCCAAGGTCCTGCGATCAATAGCCCACGAGGCCGCCAATATGCCGAAGATTTCTTGGCATTTCACCGCTGCGACTCAGGCCCGAGCCTGGGGTACAATTGATTATACAGGCAAGAATCCCTGCCTATACCACAATGTGCATACGCGCTTCTTGCGCCGGCTGTACGCGCAGGATCCAAATCTGCCCATGTACGAAGTGTCATGGCCTTCTGGAACCCCATTCCACCGATCTTAGCTCGATCTTGGACCAATAATTAAATTCGCGTTATGCAGTCTGCGCTGGTCGTCCTAGCATGGCATCATGCTCCAGTCTCGACGTCTACAGCCCGACGCCCCCCTTGTCCCCAAACCATCCTGGTCCGGGCTTTTTTTCGCCAGTGGCGCCGAGCCAGGCACCAGTATCACATCAACCTTCGCGGAGGTTGGCCGCTTGTGTTCTAGCACCTGCTAATAGTCAGATTTCGGCTACCGTTCCGACGCCAACAACGGCTCTACCTGAAGTTGCCCACGCGCCAGAGGGCCAGAGCTTTGGCGGACAGGCAGTTGAGGCGCTCCGTCCAGCGTCTCGGGTTCAGCGCCGGCGGTCTAAGATGCCTTTGACAGCCGCCACCGATTCCTTGACAGCTCTCCACCGTCGCCCGTGGCCTGCAGACCGCATGTGACCGAGACTAGTAAGTCCGACCAGACCATGGCCTACGCCTCACCGTACTGCCAAGTGAAAGCGGGTGTCGTCAAGTCGGGGCCGCCGCTGTTCGAAACCCGCCTGCAGCATGACTTGACAAGGACACGGGCTCCATTAGTTTCAAGCTCTTCAGCTTTCCGGAAAGTGGATCCTCTCGAGGCCGCATGCGCCTGCCTCTGACTGATGCGATGTTTGATGGACACCGGGTGGCGCGTTGCTTCGACGTGCTGGATCCTCGCCGGGATCCCCAGTAATGTGCCATGTCGTCGCACTTTGTTACCTGCCTCTAGCCTGGTTCCGCAGGGCTCATCCTTCTTACTCGCTCCTGCAACTCGGCCGCTTGGCGCCCGAGACCGTTCTGGCGCTCGTACGCCTGGTGCCGCCGACAGCCCCAGTTGACGCAGCGTTGCACCGACGATTTTGAATTCAGCGCTACTGAAGACGAATCTTCGACTGGCGCGGTGTTTCCAGCTCCGTGCGTGCGGCCTCACCGGAACGCGGAACCGGGCTCGTCGACACCCTTGCTCCTCCGACGCACAGCTCCCGGTCGAGTCGCAGGTAAGCGAGTAGCACCGCTGAGAAATAGTCAGCGGTGATGGAAGGTTGTTTTGCTCTTTCGTGACCGTGCCCGCTTGCGCAGATGAGATGAGTTATATGGAGCCCTCGCCTGTAATAGATATGCATTGTCGTCTCATGCAGTCAACACGAGGCTGAATATATGCCGAAACATACCCTCGACCCGCATTTGATTTTTGACACCTCTTTTGCATTGCTCAACACGCGCGCACTGTCTATAAAATTGCTCTTATAGCTCTTCCGGAGCCCCTCGAGCTGCTTGACAGTCTGCCACGTCCACATCTACGCTCACATTCACGCCAAAGATGGCCTACCTCAGCTCCCACACATCCTCAGAAGAGCACTCGCCGGCCAGCTCACCTCCAACAACGCCTGGCAACGGATCTGAGAATGGAGATGCGCCGCACCTCAGCCTTGATGGAGGCCTCTTCTTGCCCTCAATATCCTCTGCTTCGAGCAGCAACATTATTCTAGTCATCGGCGGCCTGGGCTTCATCGGATCGCACACATCACTCGAGCTTCTCAAAGCCGGCTACGATGTAGTCATTGTCGATAATCTCAGCAACAGCTTTGAGACAGTGTTTACTCGCATAAGAACTCTTGCTGCCAAGCATTATTATGGGACGGGCCGCGCCATGCCCGCTCTATGCTTCCACAAGCTGGACTACCGAAGCAAGGCAATGCGACATCTCCTCGAGATGTACTCGGTCCCCGTGCTGCAACCATCCACCACAGAAGGCCAATCACCACAGCTGGTGAGGCAGTCTCGGATAGCCGGCGTCATTCACTTTGCCGCCTTCAAGTCCGTCTCGGAGTCTATCGCCAAGCCAATCCAGTACTACCAAAACAACGTCTGCGGTCTCGTTGACTTTGTGGAACTCCTTGGGAGGCACAGCATACGAAATTTCGTATTTTCGTCCTCGGCTACCGTTTACGGGACCAAGGCGGATCTCGGACGACCGCTGCGGGAAGAAGACGTCGTGCACCACCCGGAATCGTACGTTGACGATAGCGGAAGTCGGGTGGTGGCTGAGCCTTTGGTGTCGGGGCTGCAGAGCCCGTACGCTCGGACGAAATACTTTTGCGAAGCGATCTTGGCCGACATTGCGTACTCGGATCCAGCTTGGCGCATAGTCTGCTTGAGATACTTCAACCCTATCGGCTGCGATCCGTCCGGTCTACTCGGCGAAGACCCGAAAGGCGTCCCCACCAACCTCTTCCCGGTCATCACGCAAGTCTTGACTGGCGCTCGGAAAGAGCTGGATATCTTTGGAACCGACTGGGACACCCGAGACGGGACCCCGGTGCGCGACTTCATTCACGTATCCGACGTGGCTCGAGGGCACGTCGCGGCAATTGCCGCGAAGGTGGACTCGCCATTCCGCACATTTAACCTGGGGTCAGGCACCGGTACGACTGTCACGGAGGCAGTCCGGAGCCTCGAGGCCGCCTCAGGAAAGCCAATCCCTGTCAACTGCGATGGTCGCAGGGCTGGTGACGTCGGATCCTGCGTCGCATCCAATGAGCGCGCCTTCAGGGAGCTGGGGTGGTCAACGAAGGAGAGCATCTCGCAATGCGCGAGGGATTTGTGGAATTTCGTGTCGAGGGCCGACTCAAAAGTTGCGTAATCGTAATTCTTACTTGATGCATAAGGTACGGCCGAGGGATGATCTCGTTGATGGAGTTTGGTGTTGATTGGAGCATGGATTACACATTTGAAATTGAAGGCAGACAACTGTGCATGGTTGCAAAAGCTTCGACCAGACACGTAATATTAGATGTTGTTCTATGTGCCGAAATGAATTCAGAAAACACGCTCTCTATTTTCACCGCGTCGAAGCCTGAAGAACTAAGCCGAGAGAAGATGCAATAGAATCCCGCATTTTACATGTACGTGAATTCGTCACGCTTCAGATCGCAGCCTCAATCCAGCCAAGAAGGAGGATGTTGGATAAACTTTGATGCTCTCACATTACATGTACATACTGTAATATTCAGTAACTTTTACGCACTCAGCTTCATCAAAACGCTCGACGGGCCCACGATAAGATGCTGGACCCAAAGGCGCTGCGCGGCCCACCTGCTCGTACTCGTAGTTGGAACTTTGAAAACTGGATCTGGGGCACCCGAGCCGAGCCAGAATTGCCTAAGATCATAAATTGTCCCCTAGGTCAATAGTCCGGCCCCGAACGTTTCGAATTGAAGTCAGCCCTATCCACATTTCTACCGGACTCCGGAGTGGCTTTTCGGGTCCCTGGTAAGCTTCTCCATTCCAACTTGGGTCGGGGAAAAAACGTTCGACTTTATTATTAGCCACCTCATCATGGGCCCGCCCGTGCCTGGAGCCCTGGACCCGGTGCGTCGACCGTCAAGGCGCAACTAGCGCATAACGGTGACGGCGGCGGGCTGAGATCTCCATTTGACCGCCTATACTGGCGACACGCCTGAGGGCGCCCCCAAGTTGGTGCCACGCTCGTGACAATTGGTATATTTTGCAATTGCTTCCCGAGGAGAATCGCAACCAGCTCACACTCACCATCTTGACCCACCATGAGCAAACCTTTCGTCCTCATACCCCTGTACATCTACCCACTCGAGGGTGCCTGGGAACCTTTGTTTCAGGTTGCCGCCGCACATCCAGAGGTTCTATTTGTGGCCATCATCAACCCCAACAGCGGCCCGGGCCAGGATGCGCTCCCAGATGCCAGCTACGTGGCGGCGCTGCGGCGGCTGAGTGAAATCTCAAACATTCGCACGCTAGGCTACGTCCACTGCAGCTACGGAAAGCGCCCTGTTGATGCCGTCAAGGCCGACATCGACGTCTATCGCGGGTGGAATGGCAGCCTCGAGCTGGGCGGCATCTTTTTTGACGAGACACCGTCGGATGCGCGCTACGTGCAGCTCATGGCCACCCTGGCCGATCACACAAAGTCGACGTGGCAAAGAGATCTTGGAAAGCACGGCATGGTGATATACAACCCTGGCGTGGTGGTTGGGCGCGGCTATTTTGAGCATCCCGACTATGTGGTCGTCTTTGAGCAGTCGCTGGATCACTGGAACCGCCATTTTGTGTTCCAGGGGCTGCAGCACGCCTCGGCCGAGGCTCGCGCCAAATCCGTGGCCGTCATTCACTCCAGCTCGGCGAAGGGCGGCAAAATTGAGGCCCTGACGAAGCAGATTCGGTCCTTCGGGGTCACGGGCATCTTCGTGACGGACGAGCAAGCCGGGGGCTACACGAAATGGCCTGCGTCGTGGGAGCAGTTCGCAAAGTCCATGGCGGCACTTCAATGTGCCACGTGAGATGGCCTTGGCGCTGTGTGGGGAGCGGAGCGTGATCATGAATAGTTTGGTATTAAGTCTAGTCTAGTAATAAGATGGACATGAGGATGCACCGTTGCGCTTCGCTACCACAGTAAGGGTTCAATAGCAGGACGACTAGCTGTTTATCGAGGTGGTGTATTTCTTCCCGTCGCAGTACTCGACCCACCCATCTAGGTTCATCTTCTTGATGACCTTGCTGAAGCCGTCTGACCCGGTGGCGTTGCCCTTGAGTGAGCAAATGTCGTCTGTAGTCTCGGCGCTGAGGTCGTCTGGTGCGCCGGCAGGGTACTCGATGTTGAAGACGGGCTTCTTGGCCTTGATGAAGGGCGCAAACGACGTGCACTCTCCCATCTGGATGCACTGCTCGTTGACGGAGAAGTGGACAACGTCGAGCACGTCCTCGATGATGCCGGCCGCGTTCTTCAGGCCCGTTGACATGTTGTACGACGCGGCCTCGCTCGCGAGGAACTTGACAAAGTCGGCAGACTGGTCGGAAGTGAGCCCCAGCCCATTGTCGTTTTGCTGTGAAAAGACGGCGCATTAGCAGAGCGACTCTCAACTTTTAAAACGTAGGCGAGTAGCCCTTACATAACCGTCCACGTTGTCCGGGTCGATGGCCATGCACCCCTTGGAGGCTGCGAGCTTGATGCGCTCCTTCATGATGTCGCGGACCGAGGGGCTCGATACGTTGAGCCATTTCTCGCCTTTCCATTCATCGAGGTTGTTGCCCAGATCCGCCTTGTCAAACTTGCCGGCATCGCTGCGCCAGTCCTCGTAGGTGCCCGCACTGAAGTAGCAGATGACGTTGATGCCGGCCTGGTGCAGCTTCGAGAAGGTGTCGGCCGAGTTGTCAAACATGTCCAGGTCGTAGATCTTCGTGTCGGGCGTGACGGCGTTGTCGCCGCTCATCTTGAGGGGCTTGCTGAGGATGATCTGCCACGCCGCCCCGACCTCGGGCTGCCATATCGAGGTGCGATTGACGCCGGGGCCCGTCTCGGGAGGGTTGTTGCCATTGTCGTTGCCGCCGCGGTTGCGCGTGAGGCCGACGCCCAGGCCGACAGCCAGCGCGATGACGATGACGGCGATGAGGACAGCGATGCCGATGAGGAACTTTTTCGTCCGCACAAAGGACCTCTTTGACTGCCCGCCAGCCATCGCGGCATCGGTCTTGTCGATGGACGCCATGTGTGAGGGGCCGTTGAACTGGCCTGGGGAGGATCGTCGGTACGGCGGAGTCAGCTGGTGGAGAGATGATGGATTGCTGAGCAGAGTCGGCGCAGTCAGCACGATTGCCGTTTTCACCACTTATTATATTATGAAGCTGCGACCTGTGAGTTTCTCAATGTCTCATCGCAGGCCTCAACACGATGCAATGCCCGTGCGATACGCGGGCTGTTCCGGGCGACAGCCGTTCGGCACTTGACTGACAGGCCGAGCGTAGGGAAATGAGCGCGCACCCAGGCTTCAACGGCCAGTCTGCCTGGCCGCTTCGAGCGTCGTGCTGCGGACCAGGCTTAGCAACTGGCCGATTGGGAGTGTGAGGACCCCAGGAGGCCGTCCGTAGGTGATCTAGGCTCCGGTAGCCTGGCTTACTTGTCGCAACCTGGGCCAGGTACTGATCGACATACCGACACTGACGAAGCTTAATGCGCAGGCTGGTAAACCTTGCCAACGGCTGCTGGCTGTTCCGGCCATTGTTGCTGCATCGTGGCGTGTGCATCATGGCGGTGCACAACGTGTGTCTGACTCGCGTTCGCTCACGGGCCACGACCCGATGCCAGGCTCATCCCTGCGGCCCAACGGCGTGAAGGCGTCTTACCTGCGCTTAGAGATTGCCTCAGGTCGGCTCGGTCCAGGCCCCCCTCATTTACGAGTACGGCCAGCCCGGCGCCGGCCCACCAACTAGCATCGGATCTGCGCCAGGGGCGTGTAAGTCAAATCGATGGGCCCGAGCCTGACCGACCCTGTGCCTGGGCGTCCCGGCGCCACATGCGGTATCCGACGCCCCGCCGTCGACGACGGAATCCAAGGCCGCCAATGCTTCCGTGCGCCGCCAGCCTCGACCTCGAGGCGTGCTCGGAGCGCGTCTGCAGCGGCTCCGCATGACATGTCCGAAGTGCGCGCATGGCCCATTTCCGCGCGGACTTATCGTCGGTCTCGCCTAGATGCCCGCTTCGGGCTACGGGCCTTGGACTCTTGCCTGAACCTGCTTCCATGTCGACTTCGGAGACCCTAGTTCGTCCAAGGCGACGGCGGGCTTGGCCTCCTTGGATGTGGCTCTCTGAGCATAGCGTGCAATCACCTGCTCAGGTTGGAAACACGCGTTGCCCAAAGCGCCCGAGGTAGTCCGTGCTATTGTTGATTCTATCCGCAACGGCGGTGGACGGAAGAGGTACGGGTCCTCGTCATGCGTGTCGACTCAATCTCGGACTGTCCACTCATCGCCCCAGAAGTTTGGTGGGTATGTCCCCCTTTGCACAGCCGGGCTGTCAACGTTGACATGGACTGTGTTCATCCAGTATCCCAGTCCCCATTGACTCCAATAGCTCGTTACATGAGACGTCAGCCGCATTTCGAAGGCGCCTCGCTTTCTAGGCATTGGAGGGCTCCAGCCTCTGCAGAGTCTTTCCGTTTACTCGGTGCCGCTTCCCGGTTTGCCAAGCATCCCTCGAAATAGCTGCTGTTTGCCTGAGCTGTACATATATCTTCCGGCCCAATGTCCGGTGACTGAATTCCAGCTCTTCACCACAGTCTCTCGTTTTATTCCTGCTTTCCCTTTTGGTGCAGTCCATCATGTTTCTGCGCAATCTCCCCGGTGTCGTTGGCACCATCTGTGCACTCGGAAGCACCCTTGCTGCTGGTGCCACCACCGTTGACAGCACCGTCTTGGTCATCGCACGCAATGACGCCGATGCTCAGCAGGCCACGCTTGGCCTGGACGGCTACGGTATTCCTTATGAGAAGCTCATCGTTCCTCAGACGGGAGTTGCTCTGCCGACTCTGAACTCATCCACTACCCAAGGTCGCTACGGCGGCATCGTCACAATCAGCGATGTTTCCTACGATACCAATGGCACCTGGGGCAGTGCCGTCACCACCCAGCAGTGGAATCAGATCCATGCGTATCAGGCGGCTTTCAAAGTGCGCATGGTCCGTATCAATGAGTACCCCGGACCCGACTACGGTAAGCTTCTGCAAACGACCGCGTTGTGCGAAGAGTTCATCCCATTAATTTCCGTTTCAAGGCGTCACTACGGCTATTGCAGGCGCCGGCTGCTGCGACGCCGGTGTAGAGCAGAAGATCAGCTTCTCCAACATCACTGCGTTTCCTGGCGCGAACATCAAGGCGTAAGTGCCGTCGTCCCACCCATTGCTCCATGTCGTGAAACGTCATATGTTACGTTACAGAAGCTGACAAGACGCAGCAACGCGGGTGTTAGCACCCAAGGACTCTGGCACTACCCGGCTACCATCACCCAGTCCAACACTACCTGGGAGTTCGCCAGCTTTGAGCCTGCCGGCAACTTCAAGACCAAGACAACCGCAGCGGTCATCAACGCACTTGAGGGCCGCGAGCAGATGGTCTGGTTCATCAGCTGGGCTCCTGACTGGTCTGCCACCACCAACTACCTGCAGCACTCGTACATTCATTGGATGACTCGCAGCTTGTTCTCTGGCAAGCGCAAGGTCCACCTCAACGCCCAGATCGATGATGTTCATCTCAACACGGATCTGTATTACCCCAACGGCACCACCTTCAAGTGCTCGGTCAGCGACCTCAACGCACATGTCGCTTGGCAGAAGAATCTCAACGCTCGCTTGCCAGCGGGCTCGGACTTCTGGCTCGAGTTGGGACACAATGGCAACGGTGACATTATTGATGCCACCGCCACCAAGAGCGGCGAGACTCTCTGCAAGCCCAACTACGCCGTCGACTATAACTCCCCACCGGATACTCCCCTCGAGTTCATGAAGCCCGCTGGGACTGGAGTTGATCTGTGGCCTGCCGAGTGGACCACTTACGGGTGGACGCAAAACTGCGCCAAGCTGAACGACCTGGCCTCCTGGTTCCTGACAACGGCCAACCTCAATTCTTTCGCTCATGTCTCCCACACCTTCAGCCACGAGGAGCTGAACAATGCCACCTACCATGATGCCTCCCGCGAGATTGCCTTCAATCAAGCTTGGTTGAAACAGATGGGCATCGACAAGGCCACCAAGTTCTCGCCGAAGGGCATCATTCCCCCGGCCATTACCGGCCTGCACAACGCCGACGCCATCAAGGCCTGGGTGGACAACGGAATCGTAAACGTCGTGGGCGACAACACTCGGCCTGTTCTGCGAAACTCGCAAAGCAAGTACTATCCTCTCGCCACCACGGTTGCCGTCAACGGCCGCGAAGGCGTCACCATCGTTCCCCGTTTCGCCACCACCATCTACTACAATTGCGACGTGGCCGCCTGTACTGTCAAGGAGTGGCAGGACACTTCTGCTGGCAAGGGTGACTTTACATCTCTGCTGAATGATGCCCGTGCCACCAACTCCCGGTATCTCCTTGGACTCCAATCCGATCCGTACATGTTCCACCAAGCAAACCTGCGCCAGACCAACGTTGACACCATCACTGTCGGCTCTCAGACCGGCAAGATGTCCCTGGTCATGAGCTGGGTCGAAACCGTTGCTCAGGAAATGTACCGCCTGACAAACTGGCCGATCACGTCGATGAAGCACGACGACATCGCCACGTACTTCCTCAGCCGCCAAGCCCTGGACGGCTGCAAGCCAAAGGCAACTTACAACTACGCCGCCGACGGAAAGTCGATTACGTCTGTCACGGTAACGACTACTGGCAACACCTGCAGCGTCCCCGTCCCCGTGACCTTTCCCAGCGGCCTTGCGCTCTCTATGGGTGGCACTTCCACTCTGGACAAGGTCGGCAGCGAGCCGCCCATTCAGTGGGTGAAGATGGCTGGTCAGCCAGTGACTGTGCAATTGATGACACCAGTCAAGCTGTAAAGTAGCACAAGATGGAAAAGCGAAATGGCGGTCGCCGCGGTCGCCGGTGATGGAGCCCATCTTTACGGGTTTAATGAATGTTTCTGAATAAATATTACGAATTTTACATTGCTCAACTTATATGGAAGTGTGCCACGAGATTTCAAATGTTCAATGTTTTTAGCTTTCCAGTGGCTTTGTGAAAGCGACGCGGCTTGGACCGATTACACGTAAAACAAGGCCCGGAGCTACAAAGATTCTTCACTCAGTCAACAACCTAAAGCTTCCCTTGAGACAGCAGGAATATTGCCAGTATATACTAATGAGGACATAAGTTACGTGTCGCACGGATCAATTGAGCAAACGTAGGTAGCTGCTAGGCGAATTGTACAGCAGGCTCTGCGACGGTGGAAGGCGAAAGCCGGTTCACCAGCTTCTGTGTTCTTAATGCATAAATGCCTGGCTGTATCCATCACGTGATTCATTGGCGACGATGTCGTTGAACGGTCTGGTGGTCTAGTGGTATGATTCTCGCTTAGGGAAAACCCTGATGCATTGCTTGCGAGAGGTCCCGGGTTCAATCCCCGGCCAGACCCTTTCTTTTTGCCTCGTTCTAATGTTTTTAATACTGGCAAATCGGGAACCTCCTCGATTGAAGAATTTGGCAGCGCTGCGGCGGGTCATTTCATTTTTTCTCCTCCATATTGTGTACACGTATTGACGATTGCCGTTTTGCCTCCGTTCTCTTGCTAACCCAGTCGGGATTTTCCTTTGCAATCCTTGCCACAATGTACATGTAGTTCGCATACCAAAACGTAAAAATATCCAGCTTCTGTCCGGTAGGACTGATATCTCAGCCCAGTGTCTTGCGCGAAACAACGAAGCAATAAAGTTGAATCCAGGGTGTTGACCAGGTCCAGGGTGGCGGATGTGCATCTCCATATTGATGACTGGGGTCGTCGGCCCGGGGCGTCGACTCAAGCACCTGCAGATTTCCCGTCTCAGATAGAGTATCTCAACAGGCAATATGCCGGAGAGATTTTCAGCTGCCGCGCTCCGTACTCCATATCTTCGGGCGGGAGTTAATCGTGTATGCATGACAACCGTCTGACCCACGCGCTTCGCCACTCGCCTGCGTTTTTCAAACACCGACTCGGATGAACTTGAGAGCTAAGAAAAGGACGCGTGAGAAGATCCATTTGTGGGTTCACGTTACACTTCTTCTCAGTTTGGCAATATTAAGCGACACAGAATAGATTACACCAGCGTGGAGATGCGTACGTTGTGTAAATCTCCATCACGGTGTCCAAATGAAGGGCTTCGGAACGGCAGTGTCCGTGCGGGACTGAGCTGCATCTTTGGTTGCACTGCATACGGACCAGTTGTTGGTAGCCAAGACATTGTCAAGGACTCGTAGAATATCTACTCGAGGCACACCACTGCTATTTATAGACCCAGAAGGGCTCTCGACATCGGGTTTGCAGGGAAGTGACCTACACGGACAGTCAGTCGCCAAGTTTGAGGCAGTTCTCTGTGCGATTCTGAACGATTGCATAAAACAAGTCCGGCGGGTGGTAACGCCCTCCCAGTTGACAATGGACCCAATTATCCGCCCGCCTTGAACTGACCTGCTAAAACTTCAGTCAGCAGGATTCAAGGTCGAGCTTGGGCGTGGATACAATATCGTAAGAGTAACAAGCACATAGATCGGTGTATTGCTGTGAAAGTGCCCCAAATGTCTTTACCCTAGGCAGAGGAATAGAATTTGTCTTAAGTCAGAAAGTACACGTACATTTAGCTCAACAGGGTCAATTAACGCGAGCGCAACTTAGCCATGATATTGAAGTAGACTTGATCTGTGATTCTCTTATTTTCTTCAATGATCAAGTTCTGGAACAATCCCCATTTAGACAGGAAACACCAATTTTACAATTCTCAGGTATGTCCCCGTAAGAATTCCAGAGGTCATAACGATTGAAGGAGAAGCTTGCTATTGCGGAAAGCAAGAATGTTGTCGATCTTTTTTTTCGATTGCAGCAAAGTACTCGCTGCAATTTATGCAAATCCAGTCATTCAGGGACGGCAATGGAGACTGCACCGCATGATTCTTCACGAAATCCTTTGCCGCTATGCTGGTGCGATTGTCCCTATTGGGGAGCATATGGAAGAGAGGGCTGAGTGCATGGAGATTCAGAGGCGTGCAAGTCAAGGTGTGGAGGGACATGGACAGTATTCTACCTTTGTGCTGTAGCGGCCGTTACAAGACTGCGGAAGATAAGAACACGGTAGGAAAAAAAGGCAAGCGAACCATGGGGTCGCCAATACGTGGTCATGCGCATGGTGCGTTGTTGAACTACCCTCTCCTCTCGCCTAGTTCCGGTACATGAATCGAGGTCAGCATTGTAGAAGGCTATTGTGAGTGATGCGAGGGAACGGCGTGGAAACTTCGTAGAAAAATACATGTATGTAGAACGAGATGCGGAGACGGATGCCTCGTTCTAAGCTACCCTGCACTGCCGGCTGCTCTGCGCGACGGTTCTTTGCTGTCTGGCAGCCGGGTCAGACAGATATTTCCAGAGGGATGAAAAGACTCGACTACGCGCAATTAATCCATACGCATTCTCAGCCCCAGATAGAATGTTCTTAGTCGGTCTTAAGCACTTCCAGATTTCGGATACAAGTTCTGGGGCTGCACCAACATCGACGCTCGGAGCGGGCGTCTTTGGCTTTTGGGCGATGACCCTAGCCGCACTTCGGGTGCCTCTCTTGATCATTTCGTCCGATCGTTCTCCCTATCGGTCCCTGTAGCTCATCGCCATTATGTGTGATGTTGGATTGTCGTGCAATTCGGGCTCACAACGATTTCTTGTAGATTCATAAATTTACTACGAACTTTCCGTGTGTGCTCTAATGGGAGTGTTTGTTTTGATGTTGCTCCTTCCCGATGTTGCTCTCTCTCAACCTGGCTAAGACAGCAAGAGCGATATGGTACTTGGGTATGTACCTACCTAATGGGGTGCTTGGTACCTTAAGAAACATCTTGCCTAAGGTCCCTACCGACATAAAAGAACCTCTCGTGGAGTTTGAAGTTACAACTCGGATTCTCTTCCTGGTTTACCTCAACAAGGATAGGCTGGATCTGGCTATCGACTACCATTTTGGGGATAATCCCCACGATGAGATTCAGACGCTTGCCATCAACCGCTTCAAATCAAACATCAACACCTAGAAATCTCGCCTCATGGGCAATATAAGAGTAAGTTTTCTCCCACGCCACACGCCATTAAAGTGATATGTCTTAACTCTATTAGGCGTAGAACGATAGGCTGTGCGAGACGGATAAGAGATTCAGGGCGGCGGCCAATCCTACCGTCATTCAGGATAATCTAAAGAAGCGCTACTCGTTAACGCTTTTTTAGGAGCATTTCGACTTTACACTTTCTGGGATTGATATCGCCCGATCGACTAAGAAAGTGCACAAGTAGTATCGCGGTAGGTCTAGCGTCTCGTCGTAAAATATTATCCTACTTATAATCCACAGCTATCTAGGTGGACTTGATAATATGCATTAAGCTCGAGTATACATGTAACCGGCTTAAAAAGATCCGCTTGGTTGGCAGCAATAAAGACAATAAAGATCTCGATAAATACACTAAAGCCTTCATATCTACTCGCTTCGACCACTACTCCAAGTTCCCGGAGTATGAGAGAATTCGAATATACCTTACTGAGGTAGAGCTAATTCCATCATGCTGTCTACCTAAGGTACGTAGGGTAGTTAGTGTTGGGGTTGATTGACGATACGACTCGGGAACAGCGCAGTGAGAGCAGCATGGCATCTACGATAGAAGACTTTCAGATGACACAGCTTTAGTACGGCGCCTTTTCACGTCTACCAAAGACAGGGGCGAAGAGATCCTTGCTGTAAAATTCATCGCCCAAGTCGTTGCGCTATCCGCACCCATGTATCGTCTCATCGAGAACTGTTCTGTCTTCTGGTGTTTCCGTTGCGTTCGCATGCAGAGTATGTACATGTACCACTTTACGTACGTGGAATCACGATGATGGGATCAAAATCAACAGAACAAAGAAATTTTTATGCAACCAAGAAGCAAACATTTTCATTTAATAACAGTTCCAGCAAGTTAATGCATTTCATGCATGCATGCATTGCTCCCGTCATCCGAGAAATCGTCGACGATCTCGTTCTCATCGGCGGCGGTTGGGGAGTCCAAAGTAAAGTCTATTTCAGACCGCCAGAGAGGCAGGCGCTTGCCGCCCCTCTCAAATGGACGTCAATACTTGATTGGGGAAGACCTGCAAGTTCGTGCCCCTGGACTGCCCTCGATGGAGGAGGTTGAGCGGATCACCCCGGATGAGCCACTGTTGTTGCTGCCGGGCGGGGGCGGCGGAGCCGGCGCGGCGACGGAGCACGGCGGCGCAGATGCCCTCCTGCCATCGGGACCGCCAGGGCCTTGCTTGAAATAAGGGCACTCCCTCTTTTTGTGGCCGAATTCGCCACAATTTAAGGGGGGCCAGTACGCTCTGTGTTTTTCGAGGGAAGAGGGGAGAGAAACTTAATTCGTACGGATGCTGATGTGCTCTTCGGAGTCCGGGGGCCTGCTGCTGGTGGCAGTGTTTCCTCCGCAAAAAGAATGTTGTGGCCAAAAAGGCAATTAAAACTCAACAAAAACGCCTTGTATAAACTAGTAAAAAGAGCCTTAGACTGGGAATAGGAATGGTGGAGTGTGCACGGCAAGTCAAAGAATTGTAGCTGGAGATGCGGCTCGGTGATCACATGCAGATGATGAAGTGAGGCTGGTGCTGGTGTTTTCAACAGCGCGAGAGTGTGCTTTAGAAATGACACGAATTGAAAGTGATCCCCCATTGTGCCTTAGGCCTTCGATTGCAAACGAGGAACTCCGATCCCAGGCCGTCTCAATAATTGCTGAAGGGGCAATCTTTCCTGCAGGGCCATCTCGGCCCGCCGCGGCATCGCCCGTGATGTAGTGTTGGCTGCTCTCTTTTTAGCGGTTTAGGGTGCTGATGGCGCGCTGTGGGGCGCTGGCAGGCGCTGAGCCGCCGACGTGACGGCGCAGGGGTGTTTGTTTACTTTGGCCCAAAACGGACCAACCACAAGCCCCCACTGCTCTCCAACTCCAACACTGCTCTATCCCGGACACAAACTCGCGGTCACGCCTGCATCACCCACCCATTCACGCCATTGCTACGCGTTTGCGGCCTTTGTGGCTCTTTCCATTGACAAGCACAGGCCTTTCGAAGACTTAAGACGCCGCCACAACTCAGCTTCTACATCGCGACTGGCCTCGACTGGCCCATCTTCCTCCGTCGACTCCTACGCTCGAGCATCGCGTCTGACGCGTGGTAGAGCCATGGAGGCCGACACCGCCAACAGATATCGTTCGCGCATCCTTAGAGAAATGAATGCCAACCGCGCAAATCCCTTCAACTCGCCCCCCTCGTCGACGGGCTCCCATGGCACCGTCAGCCCGACAATGTCGTCCGTCTTCTCCGACCCGGAGGGCGAGTCGACGCGCCGCCTAAACGACGACATCGCCAGGGTCACGGCGCCCCGGAAGCTGCCTATCAACTGGGAGGCTGCCCACCGCAAGTGGCCCGAGTTCTTCTCCCTTCCCGCAAAGGGCCACGAGGCCCCCGTCTTCGGCGAGGACGACACCGACACGCGACCGCTGAGCGCCAAGGAGAACAAGCCGCCTCTAACTTTCGCCAGACTCAACGACGACTCGACCCGAAACGCATGGCCCGGCTCGACCAAGACGCGTGCCGAGATGCAGCCTCGTGTCGACAATGAGTCCGACTTGTCTTCCATCCTGTCTAGGCCGCCGGCTGGAGCTCTGTCTCAGCGCCTTGCCGCAAAGACCGCCCGAAATCCGAGCCCCCTTACCAAGGTTCACACGCGAAAACCTTCGGGATCCATTTCTCAGTCGCAGCGGCGAACTTCCTTAGCGGACGCTTTGGACCAACTTCGACGAACTTCGCTCAGCCCCAAGAACGGCGAGCGACGAGACCGGCAACAGAGCAATTCTCCATTGCTCTCGTCCGCCAAGTCGAGTTTGACCGCTGTACCCGCGTCGCCCAACTCCATGGGCAGCCCGGGCCACGACGCTTCGCATGCTCGATCCTTCTTCATGCCGGACGTGTCCCATCTCGGCGACTTCGTCACAGGCACCCTGAAATTCAGCGGCTCCATGAGAAATGGCGTTCCCATCTTTGTCAAGCATGGCCGGGTGCACGACCGGAAAGAACGACCCTCTGCTGACGCACACGCAGAGGTCGATGGAGTATGCATTCCCCATGATGAGGAGAAGATTTTCGTGTCTATGGATATGATCCGTGACGAAATCGTTTCTCTTCAAGAGCATCACGATAAAGTGCAGGAATATGCCGAGGGCCTTCAGCAGCAGGTCGAGAGGCTGGAGTCACAACTCAAGTCCAGAAAACACGTTAGCAGCGTGGGCTACGATCATGGAGACGAGAAGCTTGTATTGCGGAAGAACCGTAAGTTCCTCCATGCTCAAATGCGATGTTGATTTCATCACTGACAACCGCAGAACTGGAGATAGAGGTTGCGACATTGCAAGCCCGACTGGATCAGGCGTCTCAAAAAATTAGCAAGACCGAAGCGGAAAACGTTTCGCTTGCCCATGAGCGAGACCGTGCTGTCAGCAGACTGCAGAGCGCGTGTGACGACATCAGCAAGCTAATGCGTAAGTTGAGCGTCAGGGAAAAGGAGCTCGAGTCTTCGCACAAGCAACTTGGGAACACGGATCAGATGCGCCATGACAACGACACCTTGCGTCGGGATCTGGTGTCCCTTAAGCAAGGCCGCGATGCGCTGGAGCTCGAGAACGCGTCGCTCCGCGCAGACAATGATCGTTTGCACAAGGACCAGAAGGAACTACGTGAGGAAATCGAATCGCTCCGTTCCGATAATAACAACATTCGACGAGGCGACGACTCACTCATAACTGAAAACAGATCACTTCGAACCAGCAACAAAACCCTCATGGACGAGAACGAGGACCTGCGTGAGAGCCTTGACGCCGCCCAACACGAATTGGATGCGGCTCGCGAGGAGGTTGACACGTTGCGCCAGCAAGTCGAAACCATGAGCCAGGAGAAGGCGACGTTCCAAGAGGACAACGAGAGCCTCGTGCGCCACAACGAAAAGTATTTCAGCGAGAACAAGACTCTGCGCCGAGAGAACTCTGGATTTGAGCGCAGCATCCACGACCTTCACGCCGAGAACGTGAAGCTCAAGGAAGAGATTGAGTTTTTGAAGCAGCAACTGGATCACTGTCGCCCGCTTCCCAAGGAAGATTTCTCTGCTCGCCTGGACGAAGAGACGGAGGAAAACATGACTTCGGCGTTCTTCGTGCCAGACATCACCATCAACACCAACGAGTCAGGCCCAGGAGAGGCTACTGAGACCCGGGATATGCCCGACATGCCTGCTTTGCCCGAGCTGACCTCTCAAAGCTACAAAATGCCGCTCGGTCGCAATGATACCGAGCAGGAGACGCGAGACATGACGAAGCGCGATACGCTGAAGAAGTCGAAAGGCAAGAGCAAGTCTACTTCTGATAAGCAGATGGCGCAGGGCCAGAAGGTCGCCTTTGCGGTACCTGAAATCTTGTCCCAAGGCGACAAGAATGTCGCGAACAAGGGAAGCAAGCGCCGCAGCCGAGCAGGCTCAGGCAGAATCGACCCTTTCGAGGATCTTGATGACACGACTGGGCTTCAGTCGATGGACAACACGACTCAGGACCAGGCCATCTCACTGAATCTGTCTCTGCCAGCTCAGCAACAACCTCGAGCCCGAGACTGGACAAATTCAAGCCACAAGGCTCAGCATGCGTCCCGACACTCTCAGAAGGTTACTGTCGAAACCCGTTTCATGACTGAAAACAGCGCTCGGCTCGGCAAGGACACTTGCCCGGCACTCTCGAGCGATGCTCGCCAGATCCTGGATGGGCTGAGCGCGCACAACTGCGGCAATTGCATAGTCTGCAGCCGCATCACTTCGCACCGCGGCGTCGTCTCGTCCGCAGAGCTTGCCTCCGGCAAGAAGCGCGTGACAGTCGCACGGCCCGTTCCGATCACTGACCGCGATCTCACGGCCGAGGACCCCACGATGCGACCCACGCAGTCTCCCGGCCACGCCCTGGCACTCGTCATCAAGGGCCTCGAGGACGAAGCGCACCATCTCCAGCTTGAGCTGTCCGCGTTGCAGGCCCAGTACAACGGCAGCGACAAGGCTCTCGGCCGCCGGAACAGACTAGGCTTGGCAGAGGGCATTCGCACGCTCCTCAAGCGGCTCGAGGTCAAGAACGACCAGATCTACAGCCTGTACGACGTCCTCGAGGGACAAAAGGCGGCGGGCCAGGCCATGACCGAGGAGGAAGTGGAGATGACGGTGCTCAACATTACGGGCATGACGGTCCGCGACGTGACGGGCGGGAGCGAGAACTTCACCTGGGAGGGCATCCAGGACGCTGCCTGATGCTCTCTCTGCTTCATTTGGCGTAAGACTGCGCGCTCTGGCACGGGCGTTTGAGCCGGCATGCATGGATTCATATGGAATGGCGTTTTAGGTTCCACCTGGGGGATTTCCCCCTTGCTTTGAGGCTTTGGAAAAGGGTAGTGCGTTGGATTCGTGTTGGACTACGGGCAGAAACAAGTTTGGCTGCGCGCTGCTATCTCCTCCAGACTGGCTTGCATTTTCTGGGGGCGGAGCTGGCGAAAAGGGTTGCTGCGGCGTGGCTGTGAGGAGGTCTTGTATTACTAGGCTCGCTCTCGTCTAGGCGCGGAGTGAGAATGAGTATGAAATGATGACTTGCTTTCGCATTGGCTTAATTTGACTCTCGTCGTGTGAGCGAACATTCACTTGAGTGACTGTGTGTGTGGGCCGAGCGAAACCATGAACAGAAAATAGGTATCCTTGATTTGGTCTAAGGTGTTGATCGCGATGGATTAATGCACATCTACTCTTCGTCATCCTCCTCGTCTTCGTCCTCATCTTCTTCATCCTCTTCCACCTCGTCGTCCTCATTGTCACTCCCGTAATCCTCATCCACAACCATCTCGTCGTCGCTGTCAACCTCAGCGTCCGCCCGCTCGTCCTCCTTCCTCTTGCGTTCGTCCTCCTTCCTCGCCTCCTCGAACATCTTGGCTTTCTCGGCCCTCGCGACGCGCTGGCCGACGACGTAGGCGCCGAGCGGCGTCTTGGCCACGTCGAAGTCCTTCAGGAAGGCGTCGACCTGGGCGCGGTCCTTGGGCGCGAAGTCGACCTTCGCGCGGCGCTCCTCGATGAAGCGGGCGTTGGCCTCGAGCTTCTGCACGAGCAGGACGAGCTGGGCGCCCATCTTGGCGTTCTTGTTGCCCTGGGAGCGGGAGCGCGACTGCTTCAACCAGCGCTTGAGCTGGATGACGACGGGGAGGGCGAGCTCGGGGAAGGCGATGGAGGTGCCCCACAGGAGCATGAACTCGCCGAGGAGCTCGACGACCTGCTCGCCGACGCCGTCCTGGTACACGCGCGTGCGGAGGTACGACTTGGGCGCCTTGTAGGCGACGGCGAAGTCGAAGGCCTTGAGGGTCGTGGCCTTGGGCGGCTTCTTCATCTCGGCCGAGGAGAGCACCTCCAGCAGCGGGGACGCGAGGGGGATGTAGGTGCCAGTGGCGCGGGACGTGCGGAGCAGGGAGCGGACGAGGTGGAAGCGGAGGGGGAAGTACAGGGACGTGGGGATGAGCCTCATGGCGCCGAGCGTGACCTGCACGAGCGGGTAGATGAGGAGCCGGAGCTGGCTCTCCTTGCCCGACTCGGCCTCCTTGAGGGGGCTGCAGTGCTCGGCCAGGACGCAGGACCAGAAGTCGAGCGAGTGGGTGAACTGCCAGTTGTAGACCATGCGGAACGAGTCGTTCTTGTTGTGGACGATGCTGTTGCGCAGGTGGATGGCGAGCTGGCGGATGAAGGTGAAGGCCGTGGTGTAGCCGACGGCCGGGTCGATGCCCCAGAGCTCGGCGGCCGAGTTCTTCATGAGGTTGATGCCCTGGATGGTGTTGTGGTTGGTGACGCGGCAGCCCTGGACGAGGCCCTGGTACGTGGCCTTGAGCACCGTCTCGCGGATGCCCTTGTCGCCGATGACGACGAGCCGCCGGAGGACGAGGAAGGCGGTGATGCGCGTCGTCTCGGTGCTGGCGGGCTGGGCCCAGAAGTTGACGACGGCCTTGGCCAGCGCCTTGACGAGCTTCTTGAAGGAGAGCAGGTACGGCAGGATCGGGGTGAGCGATGACAGCGTCAGCTTGAGCGTGCGGTCGTCGGAGAGGGTGCCGAGCAGGTGCATGATGGAGGAGGTGTAGGACTTGAGGAGCAGCGACAGCGTCTTGAACTTCTTGGTCTCGGTCTGCACGTAGACCTTGCCCGCGGCCGACTCCTTGACGGGGAGGTGGTGGTTCATGACCACGGGGATCTCCTTGAGCGCCAGGACCAGGATGTCGTTGAAGACCTCGGGGCTGTTGATGGTGTACCGCTGCGGGTTGTCCTCGTCCATGTCGTCCTCGTTGAGGTGCGCGGCGCAGCGGAATGCGAGGACGACCTGCCTGGCCGCCCGCAGGGAGTGCTTCTCGGCCATGGCTTTCCTCCAGGAGGCGACCGTCGCGCGCGTCAGCTCGTTGGTCTGCGTGAGTTCCTCCTCTTCATCGGCCTGCTTGCCCTTCTTTCTCTTCTTCTTGGGCTGCTCGTCGTCGGCCGATTCTTCGCCGGCGCTGAGCTCGTCCACCTCGGCCAGGTCGGCGTCGTCGTCAAAGTCCAGGGCATCGGGGTCGTTCTCCTTCAGGAATTTGTAAAACTCGGGGTCCTTCTCCGCCAGGGCATCCATGGTTTCTTTGCTCATGCCGCCGTCCTCGCCGCCGTCTTCGCCGTCGTCCTCGCTGTCACTCGCGACCGGGTGCTCGGCAATGTCAATCTCTGAATCGTCGTCCTTGTCGGCCTTGGGTTCGCTGCGCTTCCGCTTGCCGAGCTTGCCCGCCTTGGCGTCCTTCTTGTCGATGATGTCGTCGAAGCCGCCCTGGAAGAAGTCGTCGACGCTCATCTCGTTGACCTTCTTGCCCTTGGGCGCGGCGACCTTCTTGGGCTCTTCATCCTCGCCGTCCTTGCCGCCCTTGTAGAACTCGGCATCCTTCGAGCGCTTCGCCTTCTTCTTCTCTTGGATCTGGTGGCGCTGCTTGACCTTCGCGTTGGCCTTTCTCTTGTCGAGAACGCCCGTCAGGTGCCTCTTTTCGAATTTCTTGGTCGCCTTGAGGTTCTTCTTGCCGGGAGCCATGGCGAGCGACTTTCACCACTGCCGCGGTGAGGAATTGGCGGGAATCGCGGGTGGTGAGGTTGGTTTCACGGCCAGCAGCTGCTGCAGCCAATCGAGGTATCGCCAAAAATTTTCGAGCGTGTCGCTATCGATAGCAGCGCCCGCGCGCAACCGGCAGGCGGTGGGGGGATTCTGCCCCGTCGACATCATGGCCCCGCCATAGCAGGCACCGGGAGCAACCAGACATCTTGACGACTCGCTTGCGCGTCCGCGGTGAGCTCGATGCGGCACCGCGATCCGCCACCATGATGCCCAGACAAGGCTATGCGCCGACGCCGCATAGCTACGTGCCCAACACCAGCCTCTCCGCGACAATCAACCTCGACGAGGTGCGCCTGTCCCTTCCCGACCCCCGCGCAGCCCTCCCCTGACCCCCGTTGCAGGAAGTCAAGCTCACGAGCACCCGCGCCGAGCGCGACTTGCACGACTCCCTCGCTGAGCTCTTCAGCATCATCGTCACCCTCGACGAGCTCGAAAAGGCTTTCCTCAAGGATGCCATCCCCGAGGCCGAGTACACGGAGATCTGCGAGCGCTCGCTGCGGCAATACAAGGCGCTGCTGGCCGACGATACGATAGCGCGCGAGTTCGAGGGCCTCGAGGAGTTCAAGGCCAAGTGGGACGTACGTTACGACTCGACACGTTCAGGAGCACAGCAAAGATGTATCGCTAACGTCTTCCAGCTCGAAGCCCCCCGCGCGACAGAGCGCCTCCGCGTCGGCATGCCCTCCACCACTGTCACGGCCTCTTCCTCCGCAGCTGCGGCCCCCGCCTCCGCCAACAACACGAGCGGCGTGCTCATCCTCGAGGCGACGCAGGAGTTCATCACCTTCCTCGACGCCGTCAAGCTCGGCATGCTGTCCAAGGACCAGCTCCACCCGCTGCTCTCCGACGTGATCCAGTCGGTCAACCGCGTCACGGACCAGGACTTCGACAGCCGCGGCAAGATCGTCCAGTGGCTCATCACGCTCAACCAGATGAAGGCCACCGAGGAGCTGGGCGAGCAGCAGGCGCGCGAGCTGGAGCTGGATATCCAGCAGGCGTATCAGGGATTTAGGCGGACGTTGACGTGAGGCTATGAGATGGGTCATGTTTGGGCGCGCAGCAGTTCATAGCGGGAGTTGGATCAGCCAAGTCGTTTCGTCATAAATAGATTCAGGCGAGGCATTGCGTTGTTAGCATACGCAGCCCCGTCCCAGCCGCTCAATTACACCAAAAACGTCCAGAAGCTTGGGTACACAAACTCCTCTTCGAAGATCCTCCTCACCTGCTCGAGCACGAACCTCTCCACCTTGCCCACGTTCTTCAAGCTCTGCTTCTTCCCGTCCCGCTCGCCGATCTCGCTCTCGACCTTGATCTCCTGCAGTAAACCGCCAAGCTTGCTTCTGTGCTTCGGAGCGGCCTGTTGCTCGCCCTGCTCTGCCGGTTCGTCGGCACCAATAGCCGCTACGGCGTCCTCGGGGCTCAGGAAGCAAAAGTGCACGCGCTTTCTGATGTTGGCCAGCACGCCGACGCCGTCAAAGGACAGGCCTGTGATGTTGAGCTTGAGAGGGATGCCCACGAAGCTCGGCATCGGGTAGTCGAGCAGGATCTCCGCTGTGAGGTTGAGTCGTATGTCCCCGGAGTAGCGTATGCGGAAGACGGCCTGCACGTCCTCGACGCGCGGCTCCCTCCGCAGCGGCGCTGGCGCGCCATCCTCGTCTGCCTGCGCCGCTTCGTCGTCGTCGTCTTCGTCCTCGACTGCCGACTCACCGAACCCGGGGTCCCTCGTCGGCGGCCGCGACGTGCCCACCGAGGTCGGTGCCAGCGTCGACACGCTCGACTTCTCGCGCAGCGACTGCTGGGGGTCGAGGCCGTGCGCAAAGTTGTCCACGGAGAGGATGCTGCTCTGCGATGGCTGGCGACTGTGGCCCGCGGGTGCAGGTGAGGGCCCGGACGCGTACGAGTCGAGCGCCATCGAGCTCACCCACGGGCTGTTGCCCAGATGCGCCCCGGCGACGGCCGCGAGCGGCGTGTGCGTGCCCGTCCCGAGATGGCTTTGGAAGTAATTGAGCCCTGGCGCACCCAGGATGCCTGGCGTCGAGGTGCCCAGGAACGGACTCCCCATGTCGTGATGGCCTCCCATCTCGTTCCTCAGCGCCGTCCTCAGTTCCGGGGGCGGCCGCCTCCGTGCGCCCAGCCCGATGGCGAGCTTCTCCCTCTCAGCCAGCTCGGCGCGCTCATCGTCGTCCTCGTCGCTCTCATCGTCTTCTAGCTCTTGCTCGTAAAAGTCCGGCAGCGGATCGGTTATGTCCTTGAGCTCCAGCTCCGGCGCGATGGTGCCAAAGTCGAAGCCATGAACGTTGACGGAGCGGATGAAGCGCGGCAGCTGCACCGTCTGGAACTTGTCGTGGACAAAGGTGCGGATGCGTTCTGCGAGGGCATCGCCGTCGGGGCCGCTCGTCAGCGTCTCCCAGTTGAGATCAATGGACATTTGCGCATCTGCGAAGCCGAGCCCATGCAGCAGTGAGAGTGGGCTCAGATGGCTTGTCTTGAAGGATAAAAGTCACTGAAGTTCACTGAGTGGACGACGGCTTGGCCACGGTGGGGCACCTGAACCCAGCACGACTTTAGCCACTGGCACCCCATTTTCGTCAACCATGACCGTCGCGCCTACGGTCGGCGGGTTACAGTATCTATCGTGTGATATCATTAAACTCGTTTACGTCTCGTTGCCATCATTTCTGCATTACGCAGCAGCTGTCAATCCACCCCGGCAATGACGATGCGCCGTCGCTCTCGCAGCAGCAAACCGACAAAAATCCAGCCTACATGCCATATTCGTCAAGCTTTGGCTCCGTCGTAAGTCATATCTTTGAGACAAATCGTATGCTCTATAATGTCTGCAGCTCGGGATCCTCAGGAAACCTCGCCCGTCCATGGTTCGTCGGGTACTGCGGATTGTTGAACAAATGCCAGCAGTTTGGTGCTTGGAGGATATATCTACCAAGTCGTTAGCACTCGCTCCTCCAAGAGATCAGTGGTTCCGAATGCGTACCTCGCCATAGCCTCCCTGAATCGGGACTTGTACTCCTTGGGACTCGTCACCGTGGGCCTGTTCCGGCCACCACCTGCGAAGCCACGGTCCTTGATCCAGCTCTCCAGTTTCTTGTCCCAAGTGTACGTCCTGATGCAGTCGATGATGCCCACGACGAGTTCCTTCCTCTCCTCGTCAACAGCGATCATGAGCGAGTAGTCCATTACGTCCTGCCGCGCCAAGAACAGCGTGTCGTTCCACACCGACGCCCTCAGAAGCTTCTTGGAATGCTCGCGCGCGAACAGGGGCGACTCGTAAATGTACTCCACCATGTTTTCATCCAACAGGACCTCGTTCTGCTGCCCGGTGGACTGAATCTTGCGGTTGCGCATGGAGCCCTTCAAGTCGAAGATTCTCGTGGGGGAGCGATCGTAGAAGAGATTCTCGGTGATCAAAAGATCAAGCTTGATATCCGTTCCGGTCAGTGGATTCTTGATAATGACCTGGAAAAACCCCAGCATCTTGGCAATGACCGACGGCAGGTCGTGGAAGAGAGCTTCCGCCATGATGCTAAAGTATCCTGGAGCGAACTTCAAGAACGCGGAGGTCTCCACTGGCGAGAGTGACTTGAGAACCAGTCGATCATCTAGCGTCTTCAAGAACACCGATTTGGTTTTGCCACCCCTGGAGTCCCATTTGAGGCAGCGTGATAGAGACTCAATGATCCGCTCCGCAACGCCACACTTTCTTCTCAGGGCATCGAACTGTTCCGCGTAGAAGATTTTGCACGTCATGACCGCCGAGCCCTCCTTGAACTGGTACTTGAGATGTGTGCCGGTGACGCGCAGCAGACTCTTCTCCAGTTCCGTCTCGTCCACCGTCCAGTCTGCGCTGTCTGACGCAGGCATGGTCTTCGGTGCGGCGTCGCCGGCGCTTTCATTCTCTCGCTGCATCGTCTCCTGCGCCTCGCGCCTGATTGTGGCCAGCTTCTCCTGGTAGTCATCACTGTTGAGAGCCAAGGCAATCACGGAGCTTGGTTCGTCTTCTCGTACGATGATGTCCGAGTCGACAAAGATGTGGTCGGTCGCATTGACCGGGTATTCCAGTGGCGGCCATCCGCTCGCTGATCTCTCTGCCCAGAAATTCGTCAGGTATTTCATGAGGCTGGTTTTCTGGTGCTTGGGGAGCTCCATTGGAATTTCGATACTCGGCTCGAGGGCGTCAGCAAGTTCCTTGATGCCTGGAAGGAACTCGTCGGGAACCGTGGCATCCACGTCGCTGCCGCCGCCCTCGTCGTCTGACGCAATTTGGCTGGTGTTGGCAATGCTGACATCGTCATGGTCCTCTGTTCGTTGCTGGCTCTCCGGTTTGGAGCCGATCTCCACCGGCATTGGTGACTCTGTCGTCTGATCCGAGGTTGGCTCCGACGCAGGTACCTGGAAGGGAGGGTTGGAAGTGTTGCACGTCTGCTTCTGCTGCACTGAAGGTTCCGCAGCCAAATCGGTTGTTGACGGCGGAGGTTCTTCGAATGCCTGGTTCACATCGTCGTACACTTGCACGATGGCCTTTGTCGAAGTCCTTGGGAGTCTCGCTCGGGGCTGCCGCAAGCTGGCCGCTCGTTCTTTGCGGTCACGAATCCGTTCCTTTTCAAACTCGCGGCTGAGCTGTTCGAAGTGTCTCGCCAAGGTGGAGACCTTCGACTCCTTCTTTTTGTGTACGAGCCTAGGGATACCGGATGTGGCCCCCTTGGAGCGGTGCTTCAGCGCAGTCAGGCCGAGGCGATCAGAGAGCTTCTTATCAACTTTAATCGACCCTTCCGGCTGTTGCTCGGGTTCTGCCCCGCCAGCCTTCGCATCCTTGATGGCGGGAGGTTTCCCCATCGACGACTGCGATCGAGAAATTGTACGCACAGGATGAGAAGTTGCTCGCGCCAAGGGTGGGGAGATGCTGGAACCGAGCTTTCTAACAGTGCCGCGATCCGGTGTCGGCTGCGGTGCTTCTATCGGCAAGCTGGCCACGCCGCCTACTTGTCCACTTTGCAAGGCCTGCTCTCGGCGCATTTGATCGACCTTCTGCGACAGAGATTGGCCAGCAATCTCAGACTCTGTGAGACTGCTCTCAACTCCTGTTGTAGACACAGACGGACGTGGCGAGGCTGCAGAAGCCAAAGCGGGGCTTGTGCTATCTGATGAGCCCTTGCTAGAGCCTTTGCCAGAGTCCTCGCTAGAGCCCAAGACCTCTGTCAACGGCGCAAAGGTCTTGGCGGCCTGAGGCGAGCTGGCCAGGTCGAGAGGCTCGACCCTTTCAATGGCACCTTCAGCTGGTATGTGGACCTTGCCATCTTCATCAACGTGTTGTTTTTCGTCGATGAGGCTGTCGTCGCCAGACTTGGTCGAAGTAGCACTCGTTTCCAAGCCAGTTTCGGCGTACGTAGTTGGCTGAGTGCTCTTGTCCTCTGACTCCGAGAATGTTTGAGAAGGTGGCTCGTCACTGTCGGCGGTCGAGCCTGTTCCCTCGGTTGAGTTCAGGGATTCCTTTGACTCGTTGTCCGTGAACATCTTCTTCAGCTGCATCATGGTCAATTGTCGCATGTCCTTATCGCCCAAGAAGTCGCTTTCGAACTTGGCGAATGCCTGATCCCATTCGCCAGCCTTTTCCAGCATCTCTCTGACCAGCCTGTTGAAAGGGACAACCTCGTAGTACTTGGACTTGACGTATGTGCGTTGTAGCTGGCGCACGATGGCCGGCTGCTCCTCTTGAGCCTTCTTGGTCAGGCGCTCGACCTCGGCCTTGCATGAGTCGGCTTTCTCGGGAAGCACGCTGTCGATGCGGATGCTCTTCAGCCTCGCCCTCACAGACGACATGAACTTGCTCCAACGTTCCTCCATTTTTGTGTAAATCTCATTCTTGAGCTTGAGGTCGTTGACGACCTTCCAAGTGATCCGGGCTCGAGGAACGACGATCTCGAGGAGGTCAACCGGGTCCCAATGGATTCGAATTCGAGAATCCCCGAGGTTAAAGTAACGAACGTGGTCTTGGTGGTCATCATGAGGGCAGTCGGCAACGTCCTTCATCCTCAACCCACGGCCCCAGTAGAGCAGCTCGAGATACTTGCCGAATGAGTATTTGAAAGTATTATCGGACATAGCTGTCTCCTCTGAATCCTTCTTGCAAAGTTTGCAGTATGTCCACATCGTGATTCCATCGCCGAGCTCGGGGCGCCTCGTACCGTTGGAGACATGCTCCACAAAGACTGTGATGCGGTATTGGTCGTGCACATATGTCCGGTGGTGCTCGACCATCTTCTTCTCACAGCCGTTTGAGTTGCAAATGTCGTTCTTGCTGTACGCCAAATCTTCAATGTACTGGCCGAGCGTGCAGTCCGGATCCATCCCGGTGTCGACGTGCTGTTCGTCGTAGAAGTTGATGGCAACCAAGCTGGGTTCTGTGCAGGGGATCTTTGTCTCTGTGCAGGTGACGGAGTACAAGACGACAATGTTCTGATGCGAGTAGGGGTCGAACAAGTCCAGATTGCCTTGTATGTACGTTTCCCACTGGTGCGTCTGGGTTTGGTAGTTGAAGAGCGCCTTGTCGTACTCGGCGTCGTGGACTGCGTGGAGAACCTCCATGATTTGTCTCGGGGCTTTCTGGCCGATCTTCTCAACCATCTCTGGTTTTATCAGCACGAACCTCTGCGCATCGGTTTGTTCCGAGTCCTCTTCGACGGCATCTTGGTCTCGAAGGCGTCGCAGGTACAAGAGTCGCCGCTCCTGTTCACGGGCCTTCATCAAGAGATAGGGCTGCTTGAATTTGACATATGGTGACGCTGATAATATCTTTGTTTCATACTTGGCCACCATGTCACTGTAGTAAGTCGGCATGGGCACGTCGTCGGGAACTTGGCTGTCGTGAGACACGTGGCTGTGGTGCTGGTGTAGCGACACGAGCTTGGGTCGCTCAGAAGCCGGCTGCGCTGATTGAACCGAAGCTTCTGCCGCCTCATCAGGCCCTTCGAAGCTTGAGCTGTCCATGGTAACTTGTGACGGACGCTCGCTCTCGCTGGAAGGCTGATTTACAACCAGGGTGGGGTCGATTCGGGATTCTTCCGTCACGCTCGTCGAGCTCAAAGACCTGAGACTATTGTTCAGGGCCTGAACGGAGCTTGACATGGAGCTGTCGCCAGCGTCGGGTGCCTCGGTGGACTCGTCTCGAAGCAGGCTCGTCTCCAATTTCAAGTTGTACACCACGTAGACCATGAATTCCATGATGTGCTTCACCTTGCTGAGTAGCACGTTGGTCGCCCCTCGCAGGGCAATGGTGCAGCCCAGATCAGCTCTGCACCCGGAGAGGAAGATGTAGGACTTCTTTCGCCCGGGGTTGTCGTTGTTAACGAATGTGCGGACCTCGAACGCGGAGCACCTCCCGACGCGAACTGGCAGCGCCAGCATGTCCAGAGACTCGATGATCTCAGCCTCTGCGCAGCGGGCAACTGCTTCGATGACGGTGTCCTTAACATTGTACGCAACCGAAATGTTCGCCTCGGAGAGGTACTGCAGAGCAACACCGGAGACGCTCTTCTGGGCCAGCAAGACGTGTGGCCTCAGATGCGTAATCCTTTGCACCACAACCCTGAGGAACTCCTTTTCCTGCTCGATGACCGGCTGCAAGCTCATAAAGTGCTGCTGGTGGTGACGCTGGTATTCGATGGGAAAGGTTACGAGCACGATTCGAGGATTCATGATTCTGCGCGGCATGCTCTTCAGAGCCAGGTTCTTCGTGAACACGACGCCCGATACGTAGGCAGTGTCGCCTGGTTTGCCTCCGGGTATCCTCTTGAGCTTCACGTAGTGCCTGATATCCATGTCTTCGCCCTTGGCAACATCCGGCGTCACGTCGTCTGTCAGTTGCAAGAGGATGGGAACAAGGGCCTTCTGCCACGCTGCCGGCGATGGAATCTCGGCATCCGTTAGAAGCTGGTGCAGCAGCTTGTCCACGTGCTTCAGGCTTGACGGATTGAGCTCTTCTTTGGGCCGGATCCGCTTCCGTAGCGAGTCGCTCCTCGTCAGTTGAGTCCCGCTTTGGGCCTGATTATCCAGAGGGAAGAGCATCTCAGAAGACGCAGAGGGGCCTTTTGGAACCGCCGACTTGGGCCGGGGTGATAGGTGATGAGCACTTCCACCCGCGATGCTGAGATTTCGTCGTCGCGTCGGCCTGCGTTGGCTGACGAGGCTCGCGGGGCCGATCGAATCGTCATGTGCGCCTCTGCTGACGTAGCTCATGCCGCTGATACTCTTCTCGCCAGCCCTATGACGGTGCTTTCTTCCGGCACTCATGAATGCTGCGGAGCTAGATTTCTCATTTTCGAAGCTCGCGGATTGCAGGTCGGACGAGTTCATGGCTCCGAAAATGCTACTCATCTGCTCGTCCCCACTGGAGTCGTCGGACATGTAATCCGCCAGCTCCGGGTCGATGATATTGTCGTCGTGGAAGACGGGAAATTTAGACCTTTTCGCGTTGTAGTCATCGACACCTTTCCGAAACGGTGCTCGATCTTGGGGAGCGGGAGCCTGCGCCTTGAATCGGCCGTGAAACCCATGTTTAGAATGGTGCCGTTTATGGCCTGCGGATGACTGCGGACGGGCGGTGCCCAAGGACTTGAGAGAACGGGACGAACCGGGTCGACTGAGCTGAGGAGCGTCGATCTCGAGGATGGCGGATGCTCGGTTTGACTCCTTGACGCGACGGGTGGCCGGGATTGCCATCATGGGCGTCGACACGGGCCGCGCATCCTCTGGACCTTCAGACGCCAAGGTCAGGTCTTGCTCCTTGGCCTTGCCGGCAGACCCTTTGGGGTCTTTGGGGTGGTTCGGACCGAAGATTTTGGGCATGAAAGACTGTTCATCTGCAGAATCATCGGATCCGCTGCCGTCGAATCGCCGGCTGATGACCTCGAGGCAGCTCTTGCATACCCTCAGTGAGCCCTGTACCCCGAACTTCTCGCCCGGCACGACGGTCGTGCATTTCGAGTCGAAAATGCATCCGCATGTCCGACAGTGGTGCTTTCTCCGGAACGCCGTGAAGGGGGTCTGGCAAAGGAAACATTCCTTGACCGTGTCGTCCTTCATCCAAAATTCCTTGCTGAGCACCTGCCTTCTCATTCGGTCCAGTTGGGCATTCATCTGATCCGAGGCTCTATCTTCGCCTGCCATTATCGTGCCGGGAATGCGGACGGTGCCCGACTGCCCTCTGTGAGTCTGGGAGTCCTGACTGAAGGATTTATGATAAACCGAGTTGTGGGCAGACGTGACGATAGGGCTAGCTTCAGCAGTACCGCGATCAACAGAAGAGTCTCTGGATCCAGGAAACCTCGGAGACCTAGAACGGCTGATCTTGTCTATGACAGCTGGTCTCTTTCGCGTATTGTCTGGCGACAGCATCGACGAGGTGGACGACGCGCTTCGTACTTGGCGAGTCTGCGGGACCGGAATATTGGCAGCAGTGGTCGTGCCAGGGCTCAGAGGTGTGTCGAGGCTCCCATCGATGCTGGAGGCATCATCTCGTGCAGATCCGGGCGGGAGCTTACCGTCTTTGGCATCGTAGAGGCCGGAGGCCGAGTCTGTCGTGGACAGACGAGCGTTGAGCTCGACCCTGCTAAGGCTCCTCCGACTTGAAGCCGCCTGGCCTCCGCTGTCTTCAGTCCGAATGGTGCTGCGGCTGTGATCTCTATGAAGCGAAGGGGGAGGGGCAATAGTAACGTCAGCAACGACTACGCTCGTGGCATTTGTCGGAAGACTTTGCCGACTCGATGCATGTGATTTCTGGCCTGACATCAGGCTGATGCTTGTGGCTTTGGATGACTGCGGAAGCTGAGGTCGACTATCCGAAGATGTGTTCATGACGGCAGACGATGAGGCGTCCGTCATGGGGGCCGCATGAGACGAGGCAGTCGTCACGGTGGCCGCTGAGTCGCCACGGTTCAGCGAAGAAATGGACGGCCGCGAAGAGTGGCCCTCTGCAGTTGATGTTCGCTTTGAGGCGCCAGCTTCTGCATTTTCCGCAGTGCCCTCTTTCGGAACCGTCTTGGTCGGACTACCACCGCCAACAGCCTCCCGAAAGCGGCTATAGAGACCGCTCAAGCCATGCTGAACGAGCTCGCCCGCGGTGCCGCGGCTCTCGAGGGCGGGTGCAGCGCCTTCTGGAGGGGGGGCAAAGTCGTTGAAGGTTGTTAGGGAGTCGCATCGGCTCGCCGACGTGTGGATCTTGTCGAGCGCGCTCGCCAGCTGCTCCTTGTCGATGGTCGAGCTCGCAGATATAGAGTTGATGGAGCCGCGTCGAGCTCGGTAGCTGACGGGCGAGGCCGAGAGTCCGGGCGCCGGAGAGCCGTCCGGAGGCTTCGATGTCGTGCTACTCGCCATGCTTGCGAGTGTAATGGAGGCGGAGAGCCCGGGCGTCACGACGATCGAGGTCTAGGGGAGGGGAAGGGCCATCGATGACGCTCGCCGGTCGCTCAGGTATTGTGTCTCGCGTCGCAGGAGAGGTGACGCGGTGTAACCATGGTGCATATCGGAGAACACGTGAGAGACGTCGATTGCGAGAGATCGAATTCGAAAGGCGGGAGAACAGTCTGCGGGGGCGGGAGAAGTGGATAGGTCCTGTAAGGCGCAGGCAGTCGGCAGTTGTTGCGGTTCTCGAAGCTCTATGATGGCACAAGCACATCAAGTGCGGTGCTGCGCCCAACTGCAAAGGGGCTCGAGACAGCGCCCAATAATGGCGGACACCGCAAAGCCAAGCGTCACAGCATGCGGTTGGAGGTCTCTGTCGTGCAGCGCGCTGCGCAGCAACCAACAAGGCCCTTTGAAGATGATGATGACAGACGCCAAGCGGGTGCTGCCAGTCGTGCTCGGCACGCGATATCGTCGAGCTCCCCGTCCTTCCCACGCCTTGGCGGCAACAAAGCTACAGCTATTAAGGTATCGGTACCTATATTGTGCATCATGATTGGGTCGTGTTGGAGCTAGGCGAAAGTATAAGTTACCTCCACCCGCCTGTGCCACAGCGCCACTAGCCCCGCAGCGCCCTGAACCACGACGACCAGCCGTCTGTCGAGACGAGCGTGTCGTGGCCACCGTGCGACAGCAAGCTTCAACCAGCCTCCTCGACTATGCGAGACACCGCAAGAACTCTATGCAGATTCCCTTCTTGAAAGGCATGGTCGACGCTTCGAGGCAAATGACTCCACAGATCTAGTCCAGGGACGCGTAGCCTCAAGCTAGATGCCACGCTCTTGAAGGCCCTTCGCGTCTTACCGCCCCAACGCACACAAAGCCATGCCGCACACATCTTCGCCTCAGCAGGGCATTACCGAGCTTCTAAGCCGGGGCCGAACACTCGCCGTGGTACCCAAGGACCAGCAAGAGCTACTCGGGAGGCCAGATGCATGGGCGGTGGAGTTCAAGAATGCGCCCCACGGTTCAACCAATGTCCCGGCTCATGTCCTAGAGACAGCGATCCAGGCCTTCAGGGCCAAGAGGGATAGGGACCCGTCCCCATCGAGGAGCGACGGTCCAGATGGCTCCGAAAAGAGCATTCATGAGAACAGTGGCGCCGAGCCGTTTGCACCGCGGGCAAACGCGCCGCAGCCTGGCGTGCCCCCGCGGTCATCTCCAACCGTTGTGCTTGAGTGGTCTCCATCGCCAGAGCGAGAGCCTCAACGGCAACCACCAGTTGAATCTCCAGTTGAATCACCGGCTGTTCGCGAATCACCCAAGCCCGCAGCCATGGCGCCGCCACCTTTACCTAAACCGCAGCTGATGGAGGCACCGATCTTCGATGATGGACTGCAAACCAGCGACGAAGAGGATTCAGACGTGGAGATGCCACAGCTTGATGGACCTGTCGATATTCCACCGCCGACGAACAGCTCGTCCCGGATGAACAGCACGCAGGTAGTTGAAACACCGCCGTGTGCTCAGCCCAGAGGGACGATTCTTCGAGACGCTGTTGCCAAAAAGGCCAGCAGTCCAGCAAAGGCCGTTCAAGGCCGACGACGTCGGCACAAACCCATCGAGCTCACCAGCAGCCCGATCAAAGCTGTCATCCCTACAGCTGCGTCGAGGAGAATGCCGGCCACCAAGACGTTTCTCAACGATCCGAGCAGCTCGTCATCAAGCTCCATGGTCCCGGCAACAAATTCATCTCTAGGGTCGGTGATGGTGTCTGTGGAGCATCCCATCGCGGCAGAGCAGGACAATGGTCATCATGACACCCACGTGGACAACGTCGTCGAGGCGACGCAGGAGGATCACGCAGGCACTCCACCAATCGCAGACCAACAGCCAGCCGCAGGGTCCGACTCAAATACAGGTCCAACACGGACGGCCGACAACCCCGCTCCAAATCCTGCAGCTTCAATGAAGAGCCGTGCCCCCCGAAGTCCCTACGAGAAGTTTACGACTGCCTACCCCGACTACATAACTGACTACCGTGGCAGTCGATGGAGTTTCGTCAGGGCTTGCGTGTGTATCGAGGTTTTCCAAAAAGACAGGTCACTTCGAGAAGGCAACTACGACGATTTCATTCGACTTTTTTCGGGAGAGTATCTCATGTATGTTGCCAACGCGGGGCCTGGCCAGGAGGCCCTTCCCGCCTTTGAATGGTACAGCATTCAACCTGGACTGCAGACGTACCAAAAAATGGTAATCACGAGGGGGAATCTGGAGTCCATTCTCACTTGTTTTCCGAGCGAGGTCCGCGCGGCGCGGCAAATAATATTGCGGGGTCTAGACAGCCTGGACGACGAGGCGGAGCAGGAAAGACGGCCGCAAACAAAGGCCGCACATTCCAAGCCGACGCCGCACCCACAGAAGCCACGGAGGCATTCTCCTATTCTTGATTCGGAAGGAGCCATGGATGTGGATTCTCCCGAGGCTGCAGTCCCTCAAGCCACGACTACGGCATCGGAGGTTCCGGCTGCAGCCCCGAAGGCTACGGCTGTGGCTCCGGAGGCCACAGCTGAGGCCCTTACGCCCTCACAGCCTCAGACACCCCCGATTGTGTATCCACGGCTGCCGAAAGAGCAGCTGCCCTTACAGTCCTCTCCTCAGTTGATACCCGCATCGTCCGCGCCGGCAGCAACGCCGACCGCGTCCGCGCCGTCGAGATATCTCGAGCGGCTGGCTGCTCGAAAGGGGTTGCCCAGACAGCGAACCGAGGAAGAGATGGTCCGGCTTCGAGCTCACATTCGAAGGAGGCAGGCGAGCCGTGCCTTGAGCTCAGCAAGCAGCAAAGCGAGATGATGTCGGTGTACTGTGGCCCATGTTTTGGATTTTGCAACCTCCCGGCGAGCGGGCGTGTTTTGGTACTGGCGTTTTCAACTGAATATTCAACGGATGCCCGTCAATTTCACGCGTGTTGTATCATTGTGACGGAGAATGAAAAGAATAGAAGAAGTGGAGCGATTTTTTTGACGCCGTAATGCGTGGGCTTCTTGTCTAACTATACCTTACTTAAATGGCAAGCATACCCGGTTCCAATACATAATGTCTCCTTGAGGAGTACGAACAATCTAAGCCGCTTCGCTTGCAGCGGCGACGTGGGCTACGTCGGTGCCAAAGGCTCCTCCCATTGCAAGCGGCGGGGGGTCTGTTTTTTGGTATCTTTGTGTGCGATTTCCCGTTGCTCATAACGTAAAACATGTGTCATCTGAATCCAGTCATTAGATTTTTGGCGGGCTTTTCAAATTGCCTCTCTTCGCGTCTCTTCAGTGCGCGGGCTCCGACGCGCTCTTCTCCTGGGAAGCGGCGGCGTCGGCTGCCTTTTGCTTCTGGCGCTGCTCCTCGTCGGGAGTCAGGGTACGGAGCTGGAGGGCGTGGATGCCGTTCTCCTGGGCCATCTCGTCGCGCAGCAGCGCGTAGACCATGCGGTGGCGGGCGGGCTGCATCTTGGACGTGAAGGCGTCCGAGGTGATGACGAGTCTTGGTCAAGCGTTAATAACGGGACCGACAGCGGCTGATGGCAAGAGGAGCACGAGGTACCTGAAGTGCGTCTCGCGGGAGGTGCTGCCCTGCATAGCCTTGTGGTGGGCATGGAGGTGCGAGTCGTTGTAGATCTCAAACGTCTGCGGATTAAAGGCCGCCGTGACCTGGCAGGGTGCGTCAACGACATGGTGCGACTTCACCGCTCGAGGGCGCAGAAAAGACTCACCTTGGCACGGATGGCGTCCTCCATTGGCGTGCTGGATCCCATCGTCGAGAGCTGCCGTCCCACGCTGGAGAAGCCGAGCGCGTATCGTCGCAACATACTACGTCGTGTCTGGTCTCAAGGGCACCTCTGCTCTCTCACTCTCCTTCTCTGAAGACGGCGGGCGGTGGTGGTGTCTTCGCACAGAGAGACAGGCGGCGACGAATAATGAAGCAACAAAATCCGAGGAGGGGTCAAGACGAAGAGGGGGAAAGGGAAAAGAGAAGGGCAAGAAAAAGAAAACACGGGCCCAGCGCAATGGGCCGCCTCTGGGATCGAAGACACTCGTGGTAGCTGATTTTTCTGGGCTGCTTCGGTGAAGTCGGTGAGGAGGCGGCAGGGTGGTGCAGGGGAAGCAGGTGGTGGCGGGGATGTCGGGCCCAATGGGCGGGCGTCGGGGCATCCAGCGGTGACGGGGGTGCTGCACGTCCGACCTCTGCACGACTCCAGCAGCAGCCACTGCCGCCGCCACGAGACTGGAGGGGCCCGACACGCAGCGCAGGCGAGTTCACGCTTCCTCGTGCGCCGCCATCGTACGACGGCACGCTCGCTGCGCGCGCGGTGATTGGACGCCGCAGCCCTGTGAGACGCGCTGCGTGATCACGGCCGCGACCCTCGGGCGTTGCATTCACCTTCGCTGCAGCCCCGGAGAGTGCAGCGGTCAGCGTCTGTCCCGGCGGTCGGGGGCGGCGTTTCTTTTGCCTTCCCAACGGCCTGGAGGGTCGCGCCATTGGGCCCTCGGAGCCGGCTTCGCTGGGCGGTCAGGCCCCTTCTGGAAGCGAGTGCAGCCGGCCCTCAGCCAGCCAGCCATGGCGGTGCCCATTGGAGCGCGAGAGCGAAATGCATGCGTCGAGGATCCCGAACAGGGCCCCGGAGCCGTGCATTCGCATGCCCGTGCCTTCCGTGGAATGTCCGTGCCTCCAAGGAGAGGAGACGGGAGCATGGCGCCTGCAAAGCACAGACACGAGGCCCGGCTGCTCCACACCCCCGTATCCCGCCATTGCGGTCCTGGACCGCCGAAAGCTGCCCTCTCCTCGACCAACCACCACCGCATCCCGCATCACCAGTTGCAGCGCCAGTCAGCAACAGGCCCCTGCCGCGGTGTGGTGGGCGTCGGGTATCGCAGATCGCTTCGTTGCAGTGCTGTGCGGAGTGTCAGTGCTGTACAGTCGGATACTGTACTGTATCCTGCTGCAGAGCCTGTTCGAAGCACCGTCTCCAGCGCACGTCCAACGCCGCTGGCTGCGCATCGTCCGGCAGTCCACGGCGCAATAGCCTCTCGCGGGCCTGTCCGCTTATCCTCGTGTACAGGTCCCACTGCTGCATCTTCCCCTCACTGCATGTAGGTGCTCCGTATCTCGGCCATCCGCCACCACCTCACTGCCGGTCCCTGACCACCCGTCTCACTGTCTTCCCGTCTCCCTCTCACCACCCATGATTCTCCGCCGTGCCCTGCCACCAGCCCTCCGGCGCGTGGCCTCTCCCCCTCACTCCCCCCTCGCCCACCGCCCCTCCCGGCGGAGCAGCAGCCCGTGGTTCTGCTGCTGCCGCGCAAGGATGCTGTCCACGCTGCCGCGTCTGCCGATCTTCGAGGCTGTCGCCCGGCACGACCCGGAAGCCACCGCCGTGGTCCACTCCTTGTCCGGCCGGAGCTTCACCTACGGCCAGCTGCTCGCCGACGTGAGCCGTGTCCGGGATCGGCTACGGCAAGCCAGTGGCGGCGCCGACTTGGAGGGCGAGCGCGTTGCCTTTCTCGTAGAGAATAGCTACGACTACGTTGGTAAGCATCAATGATTCAAACTTGTCATCCTCGGTCTCACTTGGGGACTGGTCTCTGACACTCCTTCTCAGTCACTCTCCTGGCTACCCTAGCGGCTCGCTGCATTGCCGTGCCGCTCTCGCCCGCCTTTCCAGCGGCGGAGCTGCAGTACATCCTTAACCACAGCCAGGCTTCGTTACTTGTCTCCTCGTCAAAGTTTTCAGACAAGGCTGAGGAAGTGTTGGCCAATGAGTACCTGACGTCGAAGCCGACCCATTTTCAACTCGTCAAGCATGTCGTCTCACAGGAGAGGGAGGATGTCACGCTGGAGGGCACGGATCCGGCCGGTGCGGGCTTGATGCTCTACACTTCTGGAACGACTAGTCGGCCTGTAAGTGTAGGCTCCTTTCAACCTCTCGTTGACTCGATATTGACTCTCGTCATAGAAAGGCGTCCTGCTTCCCCAGTCTGTCCTGACGGCTCAGTGCCAGTCTCTCATTAAGGCCTGGGAGTACAGCCCTTCCGACCACCTCCTCCATGTCCTTCCCCTCCATCACATCCACGGCACCGTCAACGCCCTCCTCACTCCCCTCTTTGCCGGCTCTTCCATCGAGTTCATGTTTCCGTTCAACGCGGACGCCGTTTGGAAACGCCTCGCCACGCCTTTCCTCGCCACCAACGGCACAACTCCCAACGGGGCCGCCAGCACCCGGCCAAAAGTGACATTCTTCACCGTTGTGCCTACCGTCTACAGTCGCCTCCTCACCAGCCACAAGCTACTCCCGCCGGCCTTGCAAGAGGCCGCACGCCAGGCCATCTCTCCCGCCAACATGCGTGTCAACATCTCTGGCTCCGCCGCACTGCCGACGCCCATCAAGGCCGCCTGGCACGCCCTCAGCGGCGGCAACGTCCTTCTCGAGCGCTACGGCATGACCGAGGTCGGCATGGCCCTCAGCTGCGGCCTCGACTTTGCCGACCGCGTCGACGCCAGTGTTGGCTGGCCCCTGCCTTCCGTTCAGGCCCGCCTCATGGACGTCGACACGGGCGAGGTCATCCTCCCAGGCCAGGATATTGATGCCGCCGGCCGTGAGCGCTCGGGAGAGATCCAGCTCCGCGGGCCGACAATCTTCAAAGAGTACTGGCGCAATCCCGAAGCCACGGCCAAGGAGTTCGTCGCCGACGCGGACGGCCGCGGATCTTGGTTCAAGACGGGCGATGTCGCCGTGCGCCGGCACGTCCCCTCCGCGGGTCACAACGCCGCCCAACCATGGGCGCAGGGCGCAATGTACTTCATCCACGGCCGTCTCAGTGCCGACATCATCAAGACTGGCGGCGAAAAGGTCTCGGCGCTGGAGGTCGAGCGTGAGCTGCTCTCCCTGCCCGAGGTCTCCGAGGCCGCCGTGGTCGCCGTTCCAAGCGGCAACTGGGGCCAGAAGGTCGGTGCCGTCGTCATTCTCGACCCAGAGGTCGCCCAGAAGTGGAGCCCTATGGATATGCGCCGCGCTCTGAAGAGCCGCCTCGCCAACTACAAGATTCCGCAGGTCATGAAGGTTGTGGACCACATCCCCCGCAACGCCATGGGCAAGATCAACAAAAAGCAGCTCGTCCGGGCGATTTTCGCCGAGGAATTTAGCGGTGATGAGATGTGAGACTCGCCAGGGGCAAGATGTAGGTGTCGCCTCGTCACATAGGCATATGTACTATTCTGGGAACATTGCACATATCTTCATTCAGCGAACTTGGATGTATTTGGGTCAGCTTCAACCGCGCATATGGACCAGTGTCATGGCCAATCATCAGGAATCTACTCATTTTTAGTTTTGAAAAAGCCCCCCTAGGCCGTGTTATCTGCTAATGTGCCGTATGCCGCAAACTAAGAATAACAGAAGAGCTTCCGAGCAACGCCGCCATGAAATTAGATTTTGCAGGAACGATGCCATGAGTGTCATCAGCAGCCGGACCAATCGACTGGTCCGAGCACACGAGCCACAAAAGCCTCACCGCCTCCCGCCAGCCGTCAATCAAGGCACAGTACGACGAGGCGGAGGAGCTGGAGCCGACGGGATAGAGCTACCGGGTATCTGGTCGTCAATCTCATTCCTCCTGTCCTCTTCAGAACGTCGCCACCCGCACTCATACCGTATACTTGGCCTTGGCTCTCGTGGATCCGGCGTGCGCGCTGTCGGTGTGGCCGGAGAACTCGACCTGCTCGGTGGAGGGCAGCTCCAGAACCTCCTTGACCCGCCGGCCGATCGCCATGAGAATTTCCTTGCCCTTCTCGGTGCTGCGTCCCTTGCCACCTGCAACATCGCCCTCTCCGCGGCCCGGGATGCTCTTGCCAACAGTGCGGGTCCAAACACCGATACGGTAGAAGGCCTTGCGCACGTTGACAACGACGCCCATGACCTCGCCATCATTTTCCTCCTCGAGGGTCTCGCCAATAGCGCCCATCATGACCTGCAGCCAGAGGCGGTCGACGTCGACGTTGCGCTTGTCCTTGTACTGGTAGGACCACTTGCCACCGTGCTTGTTCTGGGGGTCCTCCCACTCGGGTCGCACACCAGCCTTGAAGAGGTGGTAGTCGGCCTTCTGGGGCAGCTCGGAGACGGGAGCGACGTTGTTCTGCAAACAGGAGCGTCAGAAATCAGCGACAGACGTCTGGCCGGTACGTTCGTAACCTACATAGACGCCCCAAAACTCCTCAACCGAGTCAAATGTGATGACCTCCTTGAGCAGGTCGTTCCAGTTGTCACCCTAGATACGGTCAGCCGGGCTCTTCAACGCCATCGTTGATGAGGATCTGGTATTACCTTGCCGGTGGGGGGCTTGGTGAACCATAGCGTCCACTTGTTCTGCAAGGGGTGCTTGACGTTGAAGTTGTCCTTGTCGTGGAAGACGGTGACGGGCTTATCGTCGCTCTTGGCATCAGCAGCCTCCTCCTTGCCGTTGGGCGAGATGGGGATCGTCGAAAGGTCGACCTGCTGGTCCATGTTGGAGGTCTCGGTCGCCGTAGCCGCCATTGTGTCGGTGTGCTGGCTGATGTTCAGTGGTGCGCTGCCTTGATGCAGATGCAGAGGTGCGGTGGATTGTTCGAACCGCGGGGCCGAGTTCGAATGCTAACGGAGGCCGGGTGTCGTGCGGCAGGAGGGAACGTGGACGAAATAGACGGAATATTTCGTGCTCAGATGAATCGTCGACGCAACTTTGCTCCAGGCAAAGAACTGCTCGCGTGGTCGGGAGGTTGAGGGAGGATGGCGATAAATCGTATGCGGAAGTTGCGAGGATCACCGGGGTCATTGGCCGAGCCACAAAATTTCCGTTCAGTCAGGAGCGTTGCGAGAGTCTCTCTGGGTGCGGCAGGGCCAATCAAGTTTTGTGCCTCGCTGATAAGGCATCAATGCAACGCACAGCCGCCACAGCCACAGCCACGCCACGAGCGCAGCCACTTCGGGTCACTAGCGAAGTCGCAGGGCATCATGCTGCAAAGTGATGAACGGTCACCTATTGACCCTGATTTTACGTCGTCGTGACTGTGACCAAGCTGGTTTATCACGCAAGTGCGAATAGCCCGACAAGCTAATTTGTCAGAGCTCTCGTCCGTTTCCAGCTACATTTACTACTTTCTAGATGCACCTTATCAAATCGCTTCCCACGCAGCGAATTTTCAACCGAGCCCAGCTCCAAAATAAATGGATGGAGATCGTCTTGCCTTGGTGTGAATGCTGAGCTGGCTTTTTCGGTTTGTCTGAGGCTGTTTAACTTCTTAACCAGTGGTGAGCTGCCCTCAGAGCAAGCCAAAATCCCGAAAATTCGGCCAGATTGTCAGGTGGCTTTTTATCATTTCTTAGGCTCTCGCATATTATTGAAAGGGCTGAGATACTGAACCGCGCGGCTGGACTTTGAACCGTACCTCACTGGCAAAGAGACGTGGGTTATACGCTCTGAGAGTCGTCATCGCAGCCAAGCAATGAGGCGACAAGGCTTGTGCTCAATTTTGTCTCTTATGCTCACCTTTGCCAATGCCTTTCTCCCTCAATACCCAACACTGGGACGGAAGCTGTTGAAATAGGCCGAAACTCGTTTCAAACGATATCCCATCAATTCCTTCCTAACTGCTTGATTTGACATCTGGCGCATTTCATGGTAAGGCTTACCACGGTGATGTGCAGAATACGTGCAACATACGTCAACTGAATAGTCTTGGGTCTGGCAACACACTTTGCGTGAGTTGCATTACATTATTTTGTTGACAACCAAACGCTTTTCGGTGGCAACATGTTCCCATTTCAACATTGAGTGGAAGTTGGGGACGGCCACTTTGTGGAATTAGCATTAACAGGTCCTATGGGCGAGACGAGCACCTCTGAAGAGGATTACAACATCAGTCATATATTACCACAGACGGAATTCGATCCATCTACGGAGTACTTTTTGCGGGTATCATGTTGCCCTTGCATACTCGTAGGAGCCTGGAGATGTCTCCCCACAGCGTTCACCGCCGAGAAGTGGACTACCCTAAACAGCAAGTACATTACATCGCAACATTAGCGGGGCCGTCATAAATGCAACCATCAGACTCTACGAAAAAACGAGGAATCCAATTGATTTCGTTTGCTGCTTTCTGGGTGCGCCGAAGCTCCAGATTCAGGAAACGTTGCGGTGGCATGATGCGACCTCGCGGTTTGGGACGAGCCGTTTGATGATGTCAGTGGTCGCTCGCTACTGCGACGTAAGCCTCGAGGCGTTGAGGTGGGTTGTCAGAAGCGTCGGGCCTTCCCGCATGCCGGTCAGGTGGAGTCAATCCGGCGCTCTCTGCGGAAAATAGACTGCAGCACTAACACCGCCGCCGGGTCGAGCCCATGTCATGGAAGGTCAAGCAGCATTTGTTCACGATGAACAAGTCTGTGCTCCACGGTCCGAGTACCACGAAGGTAGGAGTAATCCGTACGAATCACACTATTCCGCAACTGTATCGTTCCCTTCGGGCTGTCTGTGCGCCGCTGCCCAGTTTACGGTTTCAAGCCGCCCCGTCCAAACCACCACCCCTGTCCCCAGCCTCGTAGCAATGCTCAAGCTTGTCGGTTCGCTGCATCCCTCTCCGTCATCAGGCCTTCCAGCCACCCGTTTTCCGGCAACTATTACTCGTGCTTGTCTTTTCCCCCACCCCGACATTTCGAGCCTCCTCACCGACCGCTTCTTTCAGCGCTGCCAGCCCCCGACCCATTGGTGCCCAGCACGAACCCCAAAAACAGGGCATTGGCGCGCCAGTGAGACCTTCTGCGGAGCGGACCCGTTTTCCGCCTTGACGAGCTTCAGCGGCCTTGTCGACTCAGACTCAGCTCGCTGTTCCTGTGGGCTTGCGCATGCCAGGATCGCGCGTCGATCGGATTCCTTGCTGAACCGCCTGGCTTCTTCCACCTACAATCGAGGTCGACAGTCTTTCTGCTTTCTTGCTGGCCGAGCTGTGGACTAAACGCTGCGGCCTGCAGGTTTTTGAGCGCACCGCTTGTGACTGCGCAGCATCGACTAGCATGGCAGCTTGCATGAGCCCCGTGCGTTGAGCTGGTCGGCGAAACATCTGATGATACGAAGCAAGAGAGCTTCGGCCATGCCCAACGCCTGACCTTTTCTCCCACACAAACACCCTGTACATATCATTGCATACCAGCTTGGCCTTGCACCTCTTGACCATCACCCATTTCCTTCGCTGATTTACGAGAGCATCATGTCGGCGCCGTACTGGGGCCAGCTTCCTGACCCCAAGGCCACCAGGGAGCAGCGGCGCTTGTCCACCGACCCGTATGACGACTACCCGCCGCCCGACCACCGTCAATCTCTGGATGCCCAACCTCCCCGCAAGACAAACAGAGCTTCAGTCCAGACAACAAACACGGAGTCGACCTTCAGTCCTCACTCGCCCGCAGCGTCGAGCTTCGCTGCCCAAGGCCTAGCTCCCAGGCCGCCTTCGTACCAGCGAGGCACGGGCCAGGAGCCAGTCTTGGATGCGCATGAACACATGTCTCGATCCAATCGCAGGTCCACCGACTACGACGTCCCTTCCATTGCGACTCCGCCAGCTGCACCTGACGTGCCTCGAGGCCCACCCGTCAGCTACCGTTATCCACCCGGTAATGGCGGGCTCTCCCATACCTACAATGCTCCTGCAAGCACCGGACCTCCTCAACCGCGCGGCGCTCTTCAAGACTTGGGAGACGAAATGGGCTCCGAAGGACACTATACAGCGAGGCACGATGCGCCTCTGAGTGCCTCTCAGCGGGCGGTATATGATGTGTCCGCAAGGAGAGACAGAGTCGCAGCGCCTCAAGATATGGTTGCGCAGTCGAGAAGACCGTCTGGTCCAGGGTCGTCAGAGCGCCGCAGAAAGTTCGCAAACGACCGATCACCTCTGCAAAGGCTTGAGCTGACGCTCGATAGCATGACGAAAGAGGAAAAGAGAGCCCGAGTGGAGGCGGCAGAGCAACGAGCCAGGCAGAGGGCTGCAATGAAAGCTGGCGACTTGCCTCTTGACCAACAAGGTCGCTCCATCGACCAGCACCACTTCGTCGAGCACGACCCCAATCAAGGAGCGCCAATGCAGCCAGCGGTTGCGACACATGTAGCAGCTCCTGTATCGCAGGAAGTTGCTGTGCGAAGAGCACCATCAACTCGAGAACATCCACCTGCTCGAGGCGACCCGCATGCGCAATATCCACCCCATGAGCGGGTTGACAATGAGTACGATGTTGCACCAGCTCAAGAGAGAATCCCACCCCAAAGACCGCTTGACGACAAGTCTGGGGTTCCTAAGCGGAACCTGAGCTTCCGCGAGCGTGCGGCGAGAAATGAGGCCCCGTTGGCCAAGGCAGAGACGAGTCAAGCAGCGCCCGCCATGAGTGGAAGTGGTTTCTCTCTGACTCGTAGTGGGAGCAACAAGTTGAGAAAAGAGCCGCCTGGAGGGCCCCGGTATCAACAGCCTCAAGATGTGCAGACGGCGCCATCCGTCTCGAGGCAAATACCTTTGGCGGCTCCAGCTGAAATCACGCCCAAGATTGTTCCATTAACGGCTCGAAACAAAGAACTTCCTCCCATACCTGCCTCAACGGACACCAGACATCCTTCGATTGGTGACGAAAACCGTGGTTCCCCAGAGTGGACCGCGCAAGAGCCCGTTCATGGGATTCAACGTCGTGTAACGGAGCCTATATACGGTAGAGAGCACGAGTCTCACCAAGAGCAGGTTCCAATGGCATCAAGAGCCCGAGGGCAGGCGATTGAGACAAAGAAGCAAGCGCCCCATGACAATGCGGCGGCACGGAGGCGACTGGAAGGACAGGATAGCGGCCAGTTCTCTGACGAGTCCGAAGACCATCGCGTTACCGACGTGCCGTACGGCAAACGCGAAGACATGCAACCTGGAAACGACTTGTACAAGCCGCCGTTGTGGTTGGACGAGTGGAAAAAGGGCACCACTGGAACTCTCTCTGGAGCACTTTTGGATCTCGACACCGACCAGCTGCCGATAACTGATAAAGGCAAGGCATGGTGGGAAAGTGGTGGTCGTGGCCGAAGCAGCAACCACGCATCCAGGCAGCGGAAGGCTGAGGCTTTCGACGGAGAGTATGATGATGCGAATGGTGTGTTCCTTCGTCCAAATTGGCAGAGTGTCAACTAACCGATATAGGAGCTCTTACCCGTTTCAAGCCAACTTTGCATCTCAAATGCGGCCCGCTCCTCAGATACTGCGGAATTCGCCGTGAAAGGTTTCCAACGAGGTCCCCGTCCGTGTCTGAGCGGGAGATATGGAGAGGCAGCATCATGATCGTCACCAAAGACTCCGAATCTTCTTATGAGATTGCTCCGACACTTCGTCTGTTTGTCCAGGACATTGCGCTGCTCCCTCCACCGCCGCACCAAGTCAATGGAGACTTGCCAGCGGAGTACGTCGACCCAATTGCTGGCCATCCAAAGATGGGCCGAAGGGGCGAAACTCTGTATGTGCGACCAGTGGAGCACCTGGACGAAGCTGAGGACTTGTCCCGAGACGAAACGGACGATGGCCTCTTCGAGGCAACGAGGAGCCCCCCCGACGTGGCGCCTGCAGATGGCTCGACGGATCTTCCGGGGTCTTTTGCTCGTCGGAGGAAGGCCGTCGGCATCGATGGCGAAAAAATGCAGAAGTACAAGGATGTGAGAGGCTTCCGTCTTCATGTCGAACGTGGCTGCACCTTCTGGCGATTCAATGTCGAAGTCGAATTGCGCGATAAGCAGCAGCGCATTGCCTACCGCATTAACCGGGGACCCTGCATGGGATTCTGGGTTCCAGCTAGGGATCAAGCCATGAATATCATGTTCCACAGCTGCAACGGCTTCAGCGCCGGTGTCAATCCAGATGAGCTGAGCGGACCGGACCCTATGTGGCGGGACGTGCTGAACACGCATCAGACCCAGCCGTTCCATGTCATGATTGGTGGCGGCGACCAGATTTACAATGACCGCGTCGCAAACGAATGTGAGCTGTTTGATGAGTGGCTCGACATCAGGAACCCCCTCCACAAGCACAACGCGCCCTTCACCACTGAAATGCAGAACCAGATGGAGGAGTTCTTTCTTGAGCACTACTGTATGTGGTTTTCTCAGGGACTGTTTGGTCTGGCCGCCTCTCAAATACCCATGGTCAACATGTACGACGACCACGACATATTTGATGGCTACGGCTCTTATCCTCACCACGACATGAACTCGCCCGTGTTTTGCGGGCTTGGTGCAGTAGCTTTCAAGTACTACATGTTGTTCCAGCACCAGAGTCTGGTCAACGAGACGGAAAACTCGGAGCCCAGCTGGGTCCTGGGACTTCAACCTGGCCCTTATATCAACGAACTAAGCCGGAGCTTGTTTGTGTCACTGGGTGGAAAGGTTGCGCTGCTCGCTGTCGACTGCCGAACGGAGAGGACCGAGCATGACGTGATTCAGGACAAAACGTGGGAGAAGATCATGAATCGGTTGTATGCCGAGGTTAGACGGGGTCAAGTCGAGCACCTCCTCGTGCTGCTCGCGGTTCCCATCGCCTACCCACGGCTGGTGTGGCTAGAGAACATGTGAGTCTTTCCGATGCTGGCGGACTAGAAGCTTGAAGTCTTTGCTGACGAGTCTAGTTTGACGTCGAGACTCATGAACCCTGTGAAGGCTTTGGGCCGAACTGGCGTCTTTGGAAAAGCTCTCAATGACATTGACGGCGGTGTTGAAGTACTTGACGACTTGAACGACCACTGGACCGCCAAGAACCATAAGCACGAGCGCAGCATAATTGTTGAAGATTTGCAGGACTTGGCTATCGACAAGTCTCTCAGAATCACAATGTTAAGGTGAGACCGCCGCAGCTTAAAGTGCCATGTTTCTTTGCTGACACACATACCCAGTGGTGACGTGCATCTGGCGGCAGTTGGCCAATTCTACTCGAACCCGAAACTTGGCTTGGCCAAACACAGGGACCCCAGGTACATGGTCAACATTATCTCCTCCGCCATGGCGAACAAGCCGCCGTCGGATTTGATGGCAGATGTTCTCAATAAGCGAAACAAGGTGCATCATTTCGACAAGCAAACCGACGAGAGTATGATCCCCTTGTTTCAGCATGGGGTTGACAGTAAGCCCAGGAATAACAAGCATCTTCTCCCCCATCGAAACTGGTGCTCTATCCGTCAATGGTCGCCTGGAACTACGCCACCCCCGACTCCCCCGCTGTCTGATAATGATAGGAGCCCGAGTCCACCGCCAGCCGCAAGAGGGGGCATTCTTCGGAGATTCTCTTCGCGGAATAAGACTCGGCCGGACCAATTTGACGGAGCGCGAGACTCGGTTCGAGATTCTCGGCCACCAGTGTCGGGCGGCATGGGCCTCTTTCGAAGCTTCTCCCGGCGAACATCCTCCGAGTCCCAGCGGCCCGGAAAGCTTACTAGGACCTTGTCACTGGGCAGCGGCGAAAATCAGAGGAGAGGGCTCTTTGGATTTGGACGGCGCGGTAGCGCGAGCCGACCTGATGATGGCGGCATCAATGGTCAGTGGGGCGACGAGAGCGACGAGGACGATTACTTCGGCCATCCGGCTCATCCTCCTCCAGCAGCACGCCCTTCTGGACTTCGTGGCGGAGGCAGATATGACGAGTACGAGGAGGGCGATGATTCGTACTTTGCTGCGCGGCCGCGAGGAAATGCGCAGATGATCGCTTCTCCGCCGCATATCCCGGCAAACGAACCTGATCCTCCCGTGATGCGGCCCTTTCACAGAACCCCAACGGGGCTGTCGACGAAGCAGAAGCGCCAAGCCGACAAGTACGAGGTGGACCTGGAAGGAGGGCTGGACATCACCTTGAATGTCGAGGTCAACGCCAAGGACCCGACGGGAATCACAATGCCGTACCGACTGCTGGTGCCTCGGCTGCAGTACGAATACGATCCGGCAGAAGACGAACTGACGCAACGGGGGGCAGAAACGAGACCGAGCGGATTAAAGAGACTGTTTAGTCTTCGGAAGAAGCCAGCAACGGCGAGACCCGCCGAGCAGGATGAGGATATGCAGACTGATGAAGATGACGAGGAGTACCCCAGGCGATGATAGTAAAGGGAATAGCGGACTCGAGGGAATCAAGGCCGCCACGACGTGATGACTGCACATGATTTATCTTCGCATTGTGTTGCCAATGGCCGAGCATTCATTTTGGCCACGCATTTGACGGTGTCCGGGGAAAGGCACAAGAGAAGGCGCAACGTTGTATAGCGTCAAGTTTGCATTAAATAATTGTACAAGGAAAATGACAGAATGTGTGTATTGCTCTGCGGAGGTCAGCGATAATACCGACGACGCGGATGTTCGGCACTAATTAAGGTAGCTGAGGGAGGTCGGGCCAGGCACCAACCAGGGGTCCCACCCGGGATCTCGGGGGTGGCAAGGGCGGCGCCTAAAATAACACCTACCCAGCCGATCCTCGATCTCCACTTCATCCCTTTCCAACCGCTGTCAATCCAGCTACTGCTTGCACTCCTTCCGGCGGCATCCATTCGCTTGAGTGCTTCGCATTCCGCGCGTTCTGCTGCTGCAACTTTGTTTGCGTCGTTGTCTGCTCCGGCCCCCTTTTCGATCGACGGGCCTCCCGTCTTCCCACAACCTGCCAGCTGGGCGGCTCTCCTCGCGGACCTCGCTGTGTCGGGGGTTGTTATGGCGGCGCACAGATAGGCCATGGCTCACCGCGAAGTGCCCATGCAAAACAAGCTCTACGCCGCCGGCCTACGGCGCGCGAGATGGCTGGCGACGTGGTCGCGTGGGCCAGGGACGCAGCGCGCGACCAGGGTCGCCTTGAGCGCGCTGCACCAGGCGCGCCGGAATCTGGAACCGCAACGGCTCTTCAGCGTCCCGCACGCGCTGGTGCTCGTGTGGATGATCATTCTGCTGTGGGGGGAGCGCTGGGTGTTTGACAGCAAGGTCGAGGACTGCGCGTGGCGGAACTGGGAGAAATGGGTACGTCTACTGTGCACGCGTGCGTGATGTGGGCGTCATCGTTGCTGACTCGGCCATCACCAGCCCAAAGATGCGAACCCTCACCATCTGATATTCGTCGCCGACCCGCAAATCATCGATCCGCACTCGTATCCCGGCCGTCCGTGGCCGCTGAACCCGCTCACGATCCTCATAACCGACAACTACATGCGGCGAAGCTACAAGGCCCTCCAGCGCCAGCTGCACCCGGACAGCCTGTTCTTCCTCGGCGATCTATTCGACGGCGGGCGCGAGTGGAAGACTTGGAAGGGCAAATTTGTAGACCCCAAATGGGGCAAGGGCCGGTCGGGCGAGGAAAAGAAGTACGTGCAGGAGTGGCACCGCAAGTACGGCGAGGACTACTGGTTGCGTGAGTACCAGCGCTTCAGCGACATCTTTTTCAGCAATTGGAATGCCGGCGGCGTTGCGCCTGGGCCGTGGCAGAGGGGCAGGAAGCTGGTTGCGAGCTTGCCCGGGAACCACGACTTGGGTTTCGGCGCGCAGATTCAGGTCTCCGTGCGAGACCGCTTCAGCGCCTATTTTGGCGATGTTAATCGGGTCGACGTTGTCGGCAACCACACCGTCGTATCAGTGGACACCGTCTCGCTGAGTGCTGCCTCGTCCTCGTTCAAAGACAGCCACGATCTGGAACCGATATATGGGCCAGTCAACGAGTTCTTGGAAGGGGTGCAAGCCACTAAGAAAAAGGCGGTCCAGGAGGAGCTTAGTGTCTGGCACAACACTGGCAGAGACATGAAGTTCGAGCATGAGGTCGAGGATGCCGACTGGGGAGTACTCTCCCGCTGGTCAAGGGATCCTGGCCCCGAAGCAGCTGACTTTCCGACCATCCTCCTTACCCACGTGCCGCTATATCGCGATCCAGGAACACCCTGCGGTCCGCATCGCGAGCATTGGCCGCCGACGAAGCCGGCCAAGGGCCAGACTGGCCCTGTCATTCCCGATCACCGCAACGCCATCAGCGTTTCCGCGGGCTACCAGTACCAGAACGTGTTGAGCGAGGAAGACTCGGTGAAGCTGATCAAGAGCGTCGGCAACGTCGTCCACGTCTTCTCCGGCGACGACCACGACCACTGCGAGCTGGTCCACTCCAGCTCCAAGGGCAACGTGCCGGAGATTACAGTCAAGAGCTTCAGCATGGCCATGGGAGTGCCTACGCCGGGCTTCGTCATGGTCAGCCTCTACAACCCAGTTGGTGTGGACGGGAAGCGACTCCCAGGATCTCCCCAGGATACGATGCAGACGCACCTATGCCTGCTGCCGAACCAGTTCCACACATATATGAAGTACGTCACCTACGTCATCCTCTCCGTCGTCCTCCTAGCTGTACGAGCCTTTCTCGTCCCCGTCCTCCATCTTCAGCCCTTTGCGCTGGAACCAGAGCGGAGCACTGCCGTGCTCCCGGTCTTCAAAGAGAAGGCAAAAGCCGAACCGCCCGACTCTTCGGTGCATCATCATCACCAGGGCGCGACGTCCGGCTTGCGGAGCAGCGTGTCGGCCCACGCCAACGGCGGCGCTCGCTGGTCGTCCAAGAAGAAAAGGCACTCGCTGCGCTGGGGCTGGGCGGGCGAAGAGGGCGGCCCGCGAATCAACCTTGACGGCAATTTCTACGACGGCGACAGGGATTTGAAGACGGCACGGGGGCGACACGCCCTCAGGTCGCTGGGGAGGGAGCTGTGGACGACGACGTGGAGGGTCGCGTGGATGACGGTTCTGTTTTGGGCGTACCTGACAAGAAAGGGCTGAGAGGGAACCGGCCCCGCGGATTGGCACATGTAGCGTGCGATGCCACAGTTTCGGAGAGACTGCGTGCTGTAATATGGATCTCGTTTTTGCATTTGAATGGCTTCAGGCTGGGGGGAAGGGTACAAGCAAGGCTTTGCTGGGTCGTGTTCGGATGAGCGTGGAGTGTAGCCATATACATAGGACAGGGGAGAAAAGCGCCCCCATCGGACGCAAGGCAGCCAGCTTGTAATGAATGGCGAGACTTTCTCGTCACAGATGACAGATAATTCTTGAAGTCATGCGAAGTCGTCATGGTTCATTCAAATCCATCAAATTGGTATATCCAGAAGCCGTCCCGTCCGTCCGGATCCAACCTTCCCAGTCCAATGCCCAATAAATCCCAAAGTCCAGCATCTTATTCGTCACTGCCACACCCTCGTCGAGCGAAACCGCCGACCGTCGCCGCTCACCGGCCCGTCCGCCTCGAGACGCCGATGCGCTCCTCGCGCGTCCGCCGCGGGCTGTCAACGGTTTGCTGCTGTTGCTGCTGCTGCTGCTGTTGCTGGTCCTGAGCGCGCGCCTGCTGCGCCGCCTGCAGCGCCTCGCTGGCGCGACGGTCCTCGTACGCGGCGACGTCCTCGGGCGTGATGCTGAGTGTCGTGGGCGGGCGGCGGAGCATGGTGACGGGCTATGCGTTCTGCGGCGATATGTGCCTCCTTTCGCGTTTGAGCTTGCAACGGTCGCGAGGGTCTTGAGCGTGCGAGATGGAGTGGTGCGTGTATGTGGACGATGCTTTCTGGCGGGTGCTGCTGCGCTCGTAGGGAATTGATGTGGTTGACGTTGAGGTGGGAGTTGGAGAGCGCGTGGAGGGGCATTTTACGCGTAAAGCGGGAGGTCCCGCTGTGGGGGGCGCTGTCACCTGTTCCCATGTAAGTTTACTTGTCTCGAGCAGTAAAGCCACCTCAGTCACTATCGAACATAAAGCTGTTACGAGCAGCAGGACTCTCCTCATCGTGACTTGCACTGCCAGTCTCTATTGTCCCACAATCGCCTCGAAAAGGCACCGATACTTGAACTTGTCCACTGCTACGATGACGGGTCAGGCGTAGCATAACACCCTGTGGTTCTGAATAGTCTTTTGATCTAATTTTGATCGCTAAAATCTGCTTCTAGCTAGGTATCGGTGCTTTCGCCTTGGTATCAATGAAAAGCATGCAAAGGGCCTTGCCCAGTCGTTAAGAATATATACGAAAAGGGATCATTCATCGTTCTCTTCCGAGTGCAAGTGGCACCGATCAGTAGAGACCACCATAGACATGATCCCTCTCCCACCGCAGGAATTCCTCCAGATCGTGCTCCATGTTGCAGCCCATCGGCACCATGTCCGCGACACTCTCCGACACGTCTTCTGGCGCGTCGCCCCCGACGACGAGCGGCTTCGGCGGCGACAGGATAGTCTCCCGGAGGGAGTAGCGCTTCACCTCGGGGTCTACTGCCCAGCGGTGCAAGCTGCTGCCGCCAAAGAACTTGATCGAGTCAAAGGCGCCGTGCATGCCGTGCTGGCCCGACTTGCCGTGTTTCTTTTGCTCGGTGAGAACGGGGATGGGCAGGTCGTTGTCTGACTGAGTCGAGCAGGGCGAAACTGTCTCTATCGTCTCGCAAGAGTCCTGAGAGACGCGTGGCGGAGGGAGGGTAATGCAGCTGGATATCAGCTCGCCGTGCGTCTCGAAGCCAAAGGCCTTGAACCACTCGGCCATCTCTTCGGCCATCTCGTTCTGGTCGTCCTCGTACATTCCAGAGATCAAGTCGCCGGCGCCTCCCAATATAGCCATCTGGAATGCTTTCCAGTCTACCGTCTCGTCAACCTCATGGGCTTCATCCTTGCCGGCGTCCGGTTTCTGGTAAGTGATGGGGCCGTGCCTAAACAACGGACTGGCCGATGACAAGACGGGGCCGTTGAGGTAGACAAGCTCGTCATTATCAAAGGAAGTCCGAGCCTCATCCTGGCTGCGCCGAGGTTGCATATTGTCGGGCTCCGTGGCAAAAATCTCAGGTATCGTCGGTAATGGATCGATGCTTGCTTTTGCGGTGATGCGTGGTGTATTTCTTGGAGGGGGAGTAGGGGAAGTAGGGGGAGTAATATTTGTGGCATTTTTAGTGTATCCTTCTTCTTTCTTCTCGTCATCCTTTGACATGCCATTTGGTGGTAGAGGGTCGTCATGAACCATGTCTTTGTTCAAGGGAGTGGTCGATGCACCTTTGTCCCCAACGAGAGCTGGCAAGCTTCTTTCAGCCAGTGGACTGGGGCGCGCGACGAACTTCTCGAGGTGAAATGGTTCTACAGACACGTCGGACTTGTCGGTGCCTATGCTTTGCAACGACTCGTACGAGGGCTGACACTCCAGTCGTCGCCTCGCCTCTGCCTCGGCCTGCTCTCGCTTCCTTTTCAGCTCCTCAATACGGGCAGGGGTTAGCAGCTCATCAGCCACGACGCGCTTGAAGCGCTGGCTCAAGAGGGCGATGTTGAGATTATCCGGAAGTGCCCAACGGTTGGCTTTGGCCGGGGGCTTGCTGGGGCTGACAACTTCGCGCTTGATCTTTGGCTCCTGTCTCTCCCGCTGCGGTGGGGAGACTGGCATTTTGTGAGATGGCGTTGGCTTGTAAGCGACTCCGAGGTTCTTGCTCTCGTGGCTCGGAGATATGGGCGAGACCGTGCGTATCTTGGGATGCCTTGGAACAACGGGGGATGGTGCAGCCGGTTCGGGGATCTCGCGTAGCCATGAGGCGACCTGAAAGTCATTGAGAGCCTTACCAACGGCATCGAAGGCGTGCTCCGTGTTGTTGATCAGTAGCTGGACGTTTGCGGAACAATCATCTTGTTGGGCCGCTACGGTTGAGCTGTGGTGTTGGTCAGGTATCGTGACCAAGTCCGTATGAGAAAAGACGGAGGCAGCTCTGAGCGAGACTTCGTCATCTTCGGTGTCTGCTAAACCTTCGTGGAATCCCAAGGCGGACCGTGTAAGCCGTAATGGCAGGGGAGACATCGACCGTGGGTCTGGTGAGTCTCGTAGAGAAACGGCATCAAAAGAGTTGTTGACAGCCAATCTGTCCCCGTACACATTGTACTCGCGGTTCTCGTGGCGGCGCGTTCTGCTGGAAGGTGAACGGCTGCGGCTCGCCGGGACTGGAGGTAATGGGTGAACGATTCGGTGAAGATCGTCTCCGCCCCGGACCATGATGGGGGTCTTGGAGGCTTTCCACCTTGACGGAAGCCAGTTTAAAGAGCTTGACGGCTTGTGAGAAGGGCGCCATGTAAGATATGCGTCGTCCGGCAGGCCCTTTTGATTTATACCGCGAACTTGGTCCGCCGACTTTGACGGGCGGTGGTAGGGAGCCCGTCTCATACCGAGACCAAGATTCAGGTCGGGCATGGTGATGGTAGCCTGCCGGGCCTGAACAATACGGCCGGATCTTATAAGCCAACGCCGAGTACTCGAGAAACGGCCGTCGCAGCAGGGCACAACGAGGCGACTAGGTATGACGAGGGACGAGGCAGGATGCGCAGGCCCGGACGGGGATGCATCTACTGATAACCACCTGGCCGAGGGTCATCGTCGGCCCCCGGGCCGCAGGCGGCGGCTTTCGCCTCGAAGCGAACGGGGTCATGGCGGGACCGTGCTCCCAACCTTACCATGGTACGAGTACTCGCACGTATGTAGGATCAGCAACGTGATCGAAAAGAGCCGGAAGCACGTTGAGCTCGGCCCCAACCAGCACCCAGAGGTGCATGGCTTGTTGGTTCAAGCGGCGGTGCAGCTCGGCACGGTGCATCCACCCCACGCTGATGGGACGGGAGAGGCTGGATTGGAGCCTCGTACACTTCTGGCCCCAGACTGGCCCATTGATGATTGCTATTCTGGCCGAGGGGTGCGTGCAGGAGCCGGGCAGTGACCAATGCAGCCAGTGCTAACCCTTGCACGCGATGCCAAATCCAGGCGGCATTTCTGCGCAGGGGTCGGTAGATGCCACTCACGGGCCCCCAGACTGTCTGACAGCGGATGTCACGCAGTTCCTCTCGTAGTGTTGGGTCCACGAGTGCGAGTAATGACGCAGGCAACCTCAGTGTATCCAGAAAAGCGCGCAGGTGTTGAAGCGCTCCATCGCTTTTCCCTCAGAGCCTTTTTTGGTCGTGAGGTCTTTTGAAGGTTCCGTGCTGCAGTGCAAAGAGCGGTGTCGTAGCAGAGCCACTGAGCCGCCCGGCGTCTGGGATGCTCGCCACCAATCCTTCCTCGGTTCGAAAGCGGACAAACGACCCGTCAGGCTCAATTAACTTGAAGCTGGCGAGTAAATACAGGGGACAATGAGACACGGGTAGTCGTAACCTGTGGCGAAGCGACCTGGCCGCGGCCAGACCCTTAAGCGGAGAGGCGGAGCGAAACGGTGGCTTTCCTTGGCCGTCCATCGAGTAAGCTGATGCAGCCCGACGACCTTGCGACGGCCGAAAACGGCAATCAGTGAAGCGATGGGATGAATGGACGGCAGTTTTGGGACGAAACCAACAGCCCTATCCATGTATCCAGTTTGTGCGAGAGTCGGCAGTCGCCGTTCTCAAGGGCAGAGCAGGGCGAGCCATGGCGCTGCTAGCTCGTTGCCGGCGACCCTCCTCAATGCTCTTTTATCTCGCTGCCTGGCAGCAACAATAACAATGCCGCAGGACGCTACGATGGCCAGCTGGCAACTCTGACGATAAAGACGGACGCTTGGACCGAGGGAACGATCTGAGCATCGAGGTGTCGGGCCCATTGTGGAGAGCAGCGGCACACGCCACCCGTCGGCCCCCCCGCTGGGGCACGAGGCTCCCAGCGTCCAGACTGAACAGGGCAGGTCGAGATAGCCGTCTGAGGCCCGCCGCGGCTATTCCCTCCGAAGGCGGGAATCTCCAGCTGCGAGACCGGGCCGCTTCGATCGACTGGGGTCGGAGGCTCAGCTAAGGAGGCAGACGACGACGCTGCGCCTGTTTGAGACTTCCCGCTTACATACCCCTTGGGGGCCAAGCGAAGCGCCCGAAGCCCTAGACATGGCTGCGCGGCGTGCTGAATTGCATTAAGCGAGAGCGAGCGAGTCACGGATGGGGCGTCGCCTTTTTGACAATCAATCCAGATCTGGGGACGGGTGGAGCGGTGCTGTTGGGCCGTGTGCGTGGAAACATGACGGTGTAGGCAGGAAGCAAGCTTTGAAACAATTATTATACCTCACCTGACGGACGGCAGCAAAGACCCAGGCTGCCACAGGCCGCCTTCCACGTACCTGTCAAGCGCTCGAAGCCTCACTCGTCTGCATTGAAGCAAGCACTTACTCCTCTGCGCTGAAGCAAGCACCACATCTGTCGTTTCGTTTCGTTTCAAAACATTAGTAGTCAGCCAGCAACGCCCGTCCACAGCTGGCGTGTGCCCTGTTGCATTAATCCAGTTCCATTTTGTCCTTCCCACCCGTTAGCCGCCGTCTTCCAAGACAAGTGGAAAAAAGTTCTATTTTCCGCCCCCGTGTCTCGGCCAGGACATCAGACGATCTCGCTCGCCCGCCCCTTGCTTTCAGCAACACCCCCTCGACGCCTGTTTGTTGCGGGTCCTCGTGCAGAACGGTTCGCGCGCTGTGCCTCTCCAGGCTGCCGCTGCCGGGACGCGTGCGCCTAACAGACCTATCGTTGTTGGCTGGCGATTCGCGCTCTGCCGGGCCCGGCCCCAGGGTCGCATGAGGGACGAGCCGCAGCCGTCTGGACCCCAAACGCCCGGCGGCTATGATGTGCCTTGCCGGCTTCCCCAGTGCCAGCCGCCTCGCTTGTCGCGGCCCCCGACCCGCTCCAGCCCTGCCTCATCGCCTCTCAGCCATGAACGGTGGATTCAGAGTCCGTCCCGTCAGTCGCGTGAAGTGAGGTACGATGTGAGACTGGCCTGGTGGATTTGACACTTTGGTCTAATTTATCTATCTCATATGAGCTACAGACTCTGTTAACTACTCCGTACAAGGCGCCCGATTTCAAGCGCCGAACTCAGTCGACTTCTTCATAGACCAGCTATCGGTATCAACTGTCCAGGATGCCAGCCAGGACAGGTGGCCAGGCTCGGTTCCTTCTCCTGCAGGTACCTCCATCTCGTCGGGCTCCCTGAGCCAGGAACCGGTGATTCCATGCATCATGATGCAGGTCTTGCTCAAGGCCCGACCCGAGCCGAGGTGTAAGCCCAAAAAAAAAAATGCCACAGCCCCCAAGGCGGCATCGCCATGCAATACGTTGGTTTGCCGCCAACATCCTTGCCCGAGCCGATGCATTGCGTCTTCAAATGCGGCTCCTTCGTTTCTTGTGTCGGCCTCTTGACGATCCACTTCGTCTGTTCCTGCGTTTCAGATGTAGTACGGCTTGACAGAAGGTGCAAGGACTCGTTCGAGACCAGCCGGCTCTTCACAAGATTCGACTTGCCTCACGCATCCTTCTCGTCGCGCTGGTCCTGAAAAACGAGGATGTGGCGTGTCTCCGGAACCTGGTCGGCCGCTCGCCCAGCAGGGTGTGGCAATCTTCCACGTCTGCCTCTGGCTCGTCTCTCGCTCCCCAGCACATTGCGAACCAGGCCGCGACGGAGTGGGCCATCCGGCATGGCAGCGCGATGATGTGGCCGCAGCGAATCTTATGTACACGGCGGTCCCCGCCGTAGCTGTCGTTGAGCTTGATCCCTCTATTGGAGAAGATCATCGCCGCCGATAGTGTGTAAGTGTTTGGTGTTGGTGACACGCTTGTTCCCCTGACCAGCAGAGGGAACACAGATCGCGAAGAGGCAATTGTTGGTCCAAAGTCTTGTTATTTTGTTCCAAAGTGGTATACCGAGAGTGTCACTTGAATGAGGCTGTCGAGGGCGAGGCATTTTAAACCTCATGCTCTCCCTTAGTGTTCCTCCCTTGGCTTGTAACCCCGTGGCGACCCTCATTCCAGTCGCATCAAGGGTGCCAAATGTCTCAGATAGCCACAACCCGCTGCGAGGGGTCTGGCAAATGGATTGGATTGGATGGAATAGAAACATTCCTGAGTGCGGTCACACGCAGGATCCCACGCGACAGACAGGCTGGCTTGCCGGCGGACTATCATGAATACGGGCTATGACGTCGCTCAGATTGCCAGCGGCCACAAAAGTATTTCCCCGTAGGCCTGAAAGCTCCTATTCTAACGTCGGCGCTTCGAGCCTTCGTAAAGTTCCAAACCAGGACCTGCTGATTCTGAAGTCGGATGTGCTGCCTGCCGTCCACCTCGTCGCTTCGGCCGAGCGGGAAGCCAACTTGATAATCCACAATGTGGATTAGCAGCCGCATTCGCAACGTCTCGTCATCCACAATACATTGAGCCCATGTAGACCTAGCGAATCAGATGCTCTGGGTATCCTGCTTGTATATTCGGATACTGCGAGCACCATTGACCTTACTGGTGATCGGAGAAAACGGATACTGCCTGCTGCTGCTTGAAGGGAAGACTAGCTTCAGAAAAGAAAGGAAGAAGGAAAAATAAAATGAAGGGGGTATCTTAGCGGCGGCATACTTGACGTGCTGACCGCATAGACAGGTTTTGGGAGCCACTTGAGACTGGAACCATGATCAATTATGCGTACGATGCTGCAGCGCATTAGACAAATCATTGGTGCGTCGCCTGCCTAGTGGCCACCCATGAGTTGCAAATCCCAATCAAAATCTATCAATTGATTATCACTCTCGCATTTCTCCAGATCCTCATTGAAGCCCTCGAAACCACCAGTAGTCTTTTTATATAGCCCCGTCCCTTCTGCGACCATAAAGGCCAAGGCGCCAGAAAACGTCTCAGCCTGCACAAAGATTGTTGCCCCCGGCGTCACCTTGCTGGGATTGAAGTAAAATTGATGATTCGCAATGAGCCATTTACGAAATACTTTTTTCTTTGAATTCAGTGTTTGCTGTCATACCTGCGATGTCAAGTACAATGAGACGTGAATGAGTCGTTTAGCGGAGAGGAGTTGCTCCGATACGGCTGAGTTATTGGAACGCCATTTTTACGCCAACATGTCGTATTGAGATACAAACGGTGTTCTTGTACCGGACTATATGGAAAACCTTAAGGAGCGTCATTCGGTACATCGATCTCTGGAGCGTCATTTGGTATAGACAATGCGTAGGTGCGGAGAGCTGTTACATGCGAGCGCTGGTAAATGGAACACCCATTTACGTTCCTTTTGAATGGTACTCCTCAAACTTGCTCCTCCTTAATACGTCCTTTAAAGACCTCGAGAAACCCTATAGGATCTGGCCGGATCGGAGCAGAGTCAGCCCGACGCTTCGACGGCATAAGCCGCTTCTACCTGTTGTTCCTCAATAAAGCGAATCAAGAGGCTGGCGTGGCAGAAAACCTGGCGCGAGCGACGATGGAATTACTGTCGGAGACCTGGACGGGATCATGTGCCTCGATTGCTTGCGCATGGGGCGGCTCCGACCCCGTACGTCGCCCCTGCTCCAGATTCCCTTTTCAAGTCCCACCGGCTAGGTCGGCGATGCATTAGTCTAAATCGCAAGATGGGGGTGAAGAGACGCAGACGAATTTTGCTATTCCCGAATAGAATCTTCGCGCTCCTCTTACAATAGCCCCGCGCCAGGTTTGATTAAGTACAAATTGCATTTTAAAAGACGACGTGAAGTAACAATGGCAGGCTGATACCAATATGAGCCTATTAGCACGCGCTGAGCCGACTGCCGAGAATTGCTCGGGCCGTCATAGCGTCGGGTTTGACCACAGCAAATTTTAACGAAGAGCTTGGCGTCTACTGGGGAATCCTAGGTAGGTAAGGCCATAATTTTAGGTAGTGTATATTAGAGCCATTTTCTTTCCTAGAGGTCGCATGATGTTGGACACGCCCCATATCTCCCCTGTCGTGCCGCGAGGCTGCGTATATAGGGCACGATCTAATTAAAAGCTGAGGCGCGGCGCGGATAGTTCCTCGTCTAAACGGTTAATTGCGGTCGCTAAGATCATCGTAACGCTACACAAAGGGTAACGGAAGAAGGAAGCAGCAGACTGCGCAGTGGTTTCGAATTGATCCAATGCTGGAGCTCGGCTTCGTAAACATCTACGCAGATGGTTCGCTATGTACATAGTTACTTGATCGCCTGTAATTATCCCCGCTGCGATACCCCTTCTAACGTAGCAGTGTTCACCTTTCAGATCGTCCAACATATCTTGGTTATTACGAGCCCACTGTCTGCCCCTACTGTAGGCTAGATCTTGGCTCGTACCTAGAAGCGGCACGGGCCCCGATTTGAATACTAAGGAAACTTCCCTCGGGAGGGCTAGAGTCATATGGCGTGATATAATTATTACAGGTATGTCAACCACGACCTTGCGACAACATTCTAGGTAGAAATATAGGTAGCATCCGGCGACGTCTTCCCTTACTTCTACATAGCAGAGTCTTCGATTAAATTTTATTTCAATAATTCAAGGATCTCTCGAGGAGATATGTATATGTATATAATAGTCCGTGGGCCCTCGACTACCCTTTCGTGCACCGGATTCAGCGCCGGAATCGCTAACAATCGATTATCCTAATAAGGTTTCTATCTAAGCGTTCAATCAGATGTATGGTATTACGAAGTTAGCTTTGCTCCTAGGGAGCGTGGTTTCTCTCGGTCTTGCAGCATCTCCGTTCAAGGATGAATACATTGTTACCCTCAAATCGGGCCTGAGCGCTCGGAATGTCGACGATCACCTGAGTTGGTTCAATCAAGTTCACGCTCGGAGTCTTAATAGCAGCCAGTTCTCCGGGATCGATAAGAAGTTTGACATCGGTAACTTTCATGCCTACTCCGGACACTTTGACCCTACGGCTGTTGAGGCCCTCGAAGCAAACCCAGAGGTAGTTCCGTAAACTCGCCTTATTAAAGTCTGTAGCTAATTTTCTGAGTAGGTTACGCGTGTTGAGCCCGTAAAAAATGTCACTCTATATGGCTATACTACCCAGGAGAAGGCGCCGTGGAACTTAGCAAGCATCTCTCACCGCGATGATAAGAGTGCCAAGAAGTCAAATGCCTACACGTATGACCCTCAGGGAGGCAAAGATACGTTTGTTTACATTGTCGACACCGGCATCTTTCCCCAACATGCCGAATTCGAAGGCCGCGTCGAGGATGGATGGCATTATTATTATGGTCCAACACCCTTGTCGAAAATGACGGACAAGTTTGGGCACGGCACCCATGTGGCAGGCATTGTAGCCTCCAAAACGTTTGGCGTTGCCAAGAAGGCGAAGCTTGTTCCCGTCGCTGTTTGCGGCGAACCCAATTCCGATTTCAGAGACACAGACGTTTTACTTGGCTATGACTGGGCTGTCAAGGACATTATAAAGAAAAATCGCCAAAACAAAGCTGTTATTAATATTTCTCTCGGTTGGAATTATTCTCCCACCTTTAACGAAGCTGTGGATGAGGCATATGACAAGGGTATCCTCACCGTCGTTGCCTCTGGGAACGAAGGGACAGATTTCGCTAATGTCTCGCCTGCGTCCGCTGCCCGAGCAATCACGGTTGGCTCGGTGGATCGAAACCGAAAAGTTGCTGGTGACTCCAATTACGGAAAGGGTCTCGACTTCTTCGCCCCTGGCGAAGATGTCATGTCTCTGGGCAATAAGCAGGGCGCGATCGAGGCCCATTCTGGAACGTCCATGGCCGCTGCTCACGTTTCTGGCCTGATTGCTTACTTTCAGTCTATCGAGCGACACGACAAAGTATCCGTCGTCTCTCGTATCAAGTCTCTGGCAGGAAAGAAGGTCAAAGGAAATCTCAAGAAGAGTCCTAATCTCTTCGTTTACAATGGCAGTGGTGAATAGGAGAACTTGTGCGCTTCTGCTAGTAATTGTTGTAAATATGAGGTCGAAGGGAGTTGGACAATTCATTTTTGATCCAATGACAACCGCCGGTCCAGTCATTCGTGAGTTAGCAGAGCCATGTCCCCTTGGTCTTGCCTTTGGATTGTTTGAGAAGGTCTTTTCCTAGAAAGCAAGGTATAGGGGTTTTGTGTGCAACAATCAATTTCACACGCCTGCTTGAGCCAGCCTTCATTTTCAAAATGCGGGCCCAAATGTATTGTGGCGAATGCCGGGAGAAAGGCCAAAGGTACATAGTCTGAAATTGCATGAAAGGCGTTGTAGGGAAGCCTTCGTAACTTCGGCCCGAACGTGGCTGTGAGCCAGAGAATCCACGGGCTATGACGCCGCTCAGCTTGCCAGGCCACAAAACAACTGTGAAGCTGAGAGCTCTTATTATCACGTCTGCGCTTCGAGCTCTCGTTAATGCCCAAAGCAGGCTCCACGTGTTGATTTTGAAGTCGGATGTAGTTTTGGTCATAGCTCGAAAATGATTAAACTTGAATTCAACGCCCGACCAAATTCTTTGCATCACTCATCTCCTTCTTCAGCACCGTCGTCATCATCCTCGTACATCATGAACGGAACGAATCGAAAGTCCAGAAAGCTCCTCTTGCCGCCTTCCATGTCCACCATGAACTGCAAGCTCAAGACGCCCTGCCCGTCGCCTCGCAGACTGACCTTGCTCGCGATGCGCATCGCCTCGGTCGAGCTCTTGACAAAGTCAAACTTGTACGTCTGCGACCACCGGTCCGCAATGGTGAACGTTTCCAGCAGTTCCCTAGCCCGCGCGAAATCGACACCAGAGCTGCCGAGATCGCTGGTCCCCGCGAGGGAAAGGTACGGCGGAGTCCTCATGGCCGTGATGGTCAGCTTTTCCGGCGACGTTGGCGATATCTCGGCGAGGGAGTCCAGGAGCGTTCGCGACTGCATGATGATTTTGAATTTGACGTCGGTGCGATCGAATGGAATGTCTTCTGGGATCTCGGGCAGATACGTGGTCAAGCCAGCAGTGGTTTTGACTGCAGACTCTTCGATGGTGACCTTGAACGGGTCCCCTTCCTCGACGTAAAGCAGAGTGCAGGTCCCCGAGATGCCCAGGGCTTGGTTGCTAAAGGCATCGGGCCGGTAGTTGCGCAAGTTGCTTCGAAACGGGTCCTGCTCGGCTTTCTGTGCCCGAGTGGCAACGTCGACAGCCCCAAAGATTTGAAGAACTTCGAGAAACGAGGCTAGAGGTATTTGAAAGTTTGGCAGATCAGCAGGCTCGCCATTGTCGGAAACTGGCAAGTTGAGAGTGTAGGAAGAGAAGAGAGCCTTGTCAAGGAAGGCAACGCCTGATTCGCAAGTCAGCATGGGACCAAAGACTACGGAAAACGCACCCCGTACCTTGCATGACCCGCGCGTGGTCGGCTGCGAAGCGAATACCTTCCTCGGTGATCTGGACGTGGACTCTCGGCGCGAAGTTGATGCAACGAAGGAGCTGGTACAGAGGACGGGTAGACGTGGCGACCGCCCGGAAGATGGGCTGAGCTTCGGGCGCCATATCGGGAAGTCCAGCGCAGTAGCTGTGCCTGAACCTGGAAACACAAATGCGCGAAATGAAGAAGATAGACTAAAAAGCACGTAACAGTCGCTCAACGGCGTCTCTTCTCTGCTCTCCGGCTAGTGTACAGAGGCCCACCGAACCGACGCAATAGGAATTGGGTATCTTAAACGTAGACTCCGACCGCGCAGAACATGTATACGGTTCCAAACCTGCGCGAGTTAGCTTCAAGAGGCAAGGGCGATCCGATCTCGAGGGCAACGTACGCAACAGCAATCGAGGCTGGGAGCCCAACAACTGTGAGGTTGACGAGCGAGCGATCTGCGAAAGGTCAGAGCTGCATCCCATAGATAAGACGAGCGATCGAAGCTGCATACTCAGCGCAAAGATGCCCGTAGCCACGAGCCCCGCCAGGAGGAGGACGAATCCGACCAGGAACTGGGAATGTTTGCCAACGACAGGGAGGAACGGACTGCCAGCAGCAGCTTGCCAGACCTCGTGCAGCGAAGAATCCATGTGCCTCGTTTCGCGGTGGGGAGTCGTTCTGTGACGGCTGGGGTGTATCGAGGCTACTCTGCCTGCACGCTTTCGTGGCGAATCGATTGGGACAAGACGTCGAGCTGGCACGGAGGATGGGTGAGGTAGACGCGGAGCTGGAGCTTCGCCAGCAGAGGTGCAGTCGAGGCATCGTGGCATCCACCGAAAGGGCTTAGCGCGCAGTGCCCCTGGCCGTTCGGCAAACGTAAGCAGCGCACGGGCCAAGCGTGACATCTCGAGTTCCCAACCGTCCATGCTGGAACGCGACCATCGAAACTCCACTTGTGACGCTGCATACTGCTGGGCTTCAAGGCCGCCAACGTCCAAGCCGCCACACTGCTGACTTGTCCCTGCGTCTCGCAGCCTGCAGCCGTCAATATGGTCGCAGACGTCAAGGAAGAGAGTGCGTCGAACCTTTCCGACCGCAGCTTGCCACCTGATCCCAAGCTAACTGGCGCAGGCGCAAAGCGCAAGGCTTCCGAGGACCCCTCCTCCCCCTCGGCCTCGAAGCGCATCAAGCACGACGATTCGGCCGAACCGCAGGAGGATGAGAAGCTGCCACTGAAACCCATTCCGTTCCCCGACAAGGTTTGTCTGCGCACCCGATTCCTGACGCCTCAGTTGCTGAGCAAGCTTCCAGCCCGCGGTCATTGAAGAGCGCAACGGCGAAATCGAATTCCGCGTCGTCAACAACGATAATGAGCGCGAGTCGCTCATCATCCTCACCGGCCTCAAGTGCATTTTCCAGAAGCAGCTCCCCAAGATGCCCAAGGACTACATCGCGCGACTCGTCTACGACCGCACCCACCTGTCCATCGCCATCGTCAAGAAGCCGCTGGAGGTGGTCGGCGGCATTACCTATCGCCCCTTCAAGGGCCGTCGCTTTGCCGAGATTGTGTTTTGCGCCATCAGCTCCGACCAGCAGGTCAAGGGCTACGGCGCGCACATGATGTCGCATCTCAAGGACTACGTCAAGGCGAGCAGCGACGTGATGCACTTCTTGACCTACGCAGACAACTACGCCATCGGCTACTTCAAAAAACAAGGTTTCACAAAGGAGATCACCCTGGACCGGAAGGTGTGGATGGGATACATCAAGGACTACGAGGGAGGCACCATCATGCAGTGCTCGATGCTGCCTCGGATCCGATATCTCGAAATGGGGCGCATGCTGCTCAAGCAGAAGGAGTGCGTGCAAGCAAAGATCCGCGCCTATTCCAAGTCGCACAACGTGCATGCGCCGCCGAAGGAGTGGAAGAGCGGCGTCAAACCCATCGACCCCCTCGACATCCCCGCGATCCGCGCCTCGGGCTGGTCGCCCGACATGGACGAGCTCGCGCGCCAGCCTCGCCACGGACCCAACTACAACCAGCTCTTGCACCTCCTCAACGACCTGCAGAACCACAACTCGGCGTGGCCGTTCCTGGTCCCCGTCAACCGCGACGACGTGGCCGACTACTACGAGGTCATCAAGGAGCCCATGGACCTGAGCACAATGGAGAACAAGCTCGAGGCCGACCAGTACGCCACGCCCGAGGACTTCATCAAGGACGCGAGGCTCATCTTCGACAACTGCCGCAAGTACAACAGCGAGAACACGCCCTACACCAAGTCGGCCAACAAGCTCGAGAAGTTCATGTGGCAGCAGATCAAGGCCGTGCCCGAGTGGTCGCACCTCGAGCCGGAGAAGTAGGGTTTTATGCCGAGGATGAGGTGCAGACGCTCAGCGCGCTTTACAATGGTGACGCGGCACAGGGGCAAGGAGTCCACGCGCTCGGAGCCGATTTGACTATTTACGTTGGCGGGGATCTTGTATTCTGATTTTGTTTGGAAAACGCGTGTCTTGGCACGGGGAGAGGCGCTGGTAGGAATAGCGAGGTGTTAGGGTTTGATTTTGGTCAAGGCATGAGGCATGTATGATTCCCCGAGCTGGCTGGCTGAGCAGTGATCTCACGACGAGTACTTGGGAGCCAGATACATCAATATCAGTCAATGCGAATGGGTACAAATAGAAGAACATTTGGCATGCATTCTCCCGTCAAGGGCTTCAACTACGAGAACCTAGTAACCTGACTGGCCAAAATCTCTAAACCGCACGCTCCTCGCCATGCCGTCCGCCACTCTACCAAGGCCCATCCAGGCTCGATCCGACAGAGGCGAAGCCACGGTCAACACGGCGTCGCCTCCAGGCTCAAACACAGAACGGGGAGCTCTCTGGTCCAGCGTCCGACGCGCGTGCAAACAAAAGACGGGGAAACAAAAGCAAACAAGGGATTTAAACGCCATTTTTCAACGCCGCCCAGGATCCTCCAGCGACGTGGCTGTGGGGTGAGGGATTATCAGAGATATCGATGCTTTTTCGGAAGGAGCCGCAGGCTTGCAGATAGATTGCCGGCGGACAAGACGCGTGGTCTATTGTGTAGTATGCTGTATATCTGTCGAGACCAAGACCTGGACGAAACCAAGGGGAAAGAAACGTTTCATCGGAAAAATCAATTTGTCATCATAATATCGTTGAGTCGAGAGCGCGGTGATCTCGCGAGGCGGATGTCGCCAGCGCCCTTAGGCACCGGGGGCTTCGGCGGTGCGCTGTGCGGCGCCCGCTTCCCCGACAGGCAGGCGGAGGTCCGAGTACGTTCGCCTCGGCCAGGGGACACGCATGCGCGTCGGGTCGTCGACGCGTTGCCTCCGCGCCGTGCTCGGTTGCGTCGACGAACGGGTTGCCTGGCCACGGCTTGGGTCTTCGGCCTCGAGGGTGCGACGCAGGCTGGGCTGGAGGAACTCGGGGATCTCGGCCCACTGTCCCGCGCGGGCGGCGCTGAGCATGGTCGGCGGGAGGAGGGCCGCGGGGATGACGGACGATCTGGAGCTTGCGCGGCGGAACATCTGCTCCGTCATCTGCTCCGTGACGATGGTCAGCTCGCCCGTCTCGATGGCGTACTTGAGCCACTGCTCCCACTCTTCGTCCAGGACGGCCGACGTCTCGCCCGCCTCTCGCCTTGCTGCCTGGGCGCGGAGCCGCGCGTTGAGCTCGATGCCAACGCTCTCAAGCTCCTCGTCGCTCTCCTCCTCCTCGTCTTCGTCAGCGTCGTCATCAGGGTCCACCAGGCCGAAGTTGCGGATCGACGACGTCCTCGCCTGCCCGATCCTGTGGTACGGGCGGCGCGGCCCAGTGGGCTCGACCCAGTCGAGGATGCCGTCGGCGGTGGTGTCCTTGATGGTGATTCCCTGCTCCTTCTCGAACTTCTCCTTGGCCCACCTGGTGCCCTCCCACTTGGTGAGGCCTGAGATCTCGGCGTTGGTGAGGCCCAGGGCGTTGAAGGCGCGGAAGAGGCGGCGGTGCCAGGGCCAGCGGCTCAGGCGGATGCGGTGGGTGTTGCTGTTGTAGTCGAGGCCCGGGTACTTGGCCTCCTGGGTCTCGAGGTGGCCGTAGAAGGCCTGCGTCTCCTGGCGGACCTCGGGGATGAGGCTCCGCTGGAGGAGGGCGTTGAAGTTCTGGGGGTCGGTAGGCTTGGGCTTGGGGAACATGAACTCGTAGACGAGCTCCTCCACGGGGCGGCCTTTCATGTCGGCGGTGTTTTGCTATACGGAGACGGTGGTGTTGTCAAGTCGAAATGGTCGGTCAGGAGGGGCCTGGCTTGTACGGTGGTGATGCTGGTGTCCGTAGTGTTGGGACCGTGGGGTCGTTGGACAGGGGCAGGGACAGGTGGAACAGCGTAAGCGAGACGAGCAGACAGCAGTCGATGGGAGGCTCGTCTGGCGCGGTCGCCGTGCACCGCGAGGTGGTCGTCGTCGTCGAGTCGAGCAGCGGCGGAGGCAACGAAGGCAGCGTGGGCAGGACAGTCAGCCCGAGCGATCGGCTGTTATCGGCGCGTACAGCGGGTCAGGTCCCGGTGCTTGGCGCGTCGGATGCTCTTGGTGATGGCCTGCGGGCGTCGCTCCCATCCAGCAAACAACCTTGCAAGCAGCGTGAAAGTGAGAAGTGAGCGGTGGGCGCGAGGCTGCCGGGGCGAGTGGAAGGAATGGAAGGGCAGAGAATCGTCAGAACAGTAAACCCACGGCCGTCGGCACGGCGGGATGCGGCATAACTGACAAACGGTGATGGTGGGATGGAGGGTGGACGGATGGAGCCGCGCGCGGCCATTACTGTGCTGCTAAGTCCAGGGCGCTGCCTCATGCGGTACAGTAACAGCAACGTACTGGGGCTAAGGTAGGCGACGGCGCCTTGAAGATGCATCTGCCGCCGCTGCTGCCTCCGGATGTGGAGACGCTGAAACGCTGGCCCCAGTCTCGCGCCAAATGTCAGCAGTGCGCCGACTTACACCATCGGCACGGGCACGAGCACCTCATCCTTCGCCTGCGCGTACGGCATGCAGCAGATGACGGTCGGCGGCGGATGCCTGACGCCATGTTACGCGCTCCGAGACAAGTCAGCACGGCGTGCCACGGTCGCATCGCCTAACAATCTATGCACGCATCCATCCCCTGGCTGACAATGGCTGCCTCTTCCCCGTGCCTCGCTCCCAAGGTATCTCAGCCGCGAAGCAACTTACCTGAATAGGACTCCTCATGTCAAGTATGGCACCACCAGGCATGGGGGACCTGTTCTAGAGTAGCATTACCTCCCCACGCGTGAACCTCCGCCTCAGGGCATGAATTCTCCTAGTCTGCCTAGGCTCCTTCGACGCTCCTTCGCCTTGTCACGCTCGAAACGAACTCGCTGAGGGCCATTCAGCCAATCCGTACCATGAACCCAATAACGAATCCGCATCGTGAAGCCAACAACCAATCCACATCGCGAAGTGAACAACCAATCTGCATCTTGAAGCCAACCGCCAATCCGCGTGCTGAAGTCCTGAAGCCCTGAAGCACTGAAGCCAACTGCCAATCCGCGTCTTGAAGGTCCTGACGCCAGTAACCAATCTACGTCCTTAATCCAACTACCAATCATCATCGTGAAGCCGGCGACCAATCTGCGTCCTTAAGCCAACTGCCAATCATCATCGTGAAGCTACCGACCAATACGCATCGTAAAGCCGGCGACCAATCCGCGTCGTGAAGGTCCTAAAGCCAGTAAACAATCTACGTCCTTAATCTAACTACCAATCATCATCGTGAAGCCGGCGACCAATCCGCGTCGTGAATCCGCACCGTGGAGCCAGCAACCTCGCCGTGTCGTTGGCCCGCTCCACGGCCATGCGTGAACAAACAATAAACGCAGGACAACACGGCCAATCACCGCCATTGCCATGCAGAGCTCGCTTACAACGGCGGCAATCAGCTACCCGGCCGCACCGCACGGCCCGTCCGGGGGCGATTCGCCTCGAGCCACCGCCGCCACGCAGAAAAGCCCCTCGCGCTTCTGCACCCATGCGGAGGCTCTTCCCGAGATAATAGGCCGGATCGCCCAGTGGTTAAACATGATGGCCATCGCAGCTTTCTGTTCATCTCTCGTTCGGCGTATGGGCGAGTACGGGCAGTTGTTGCATGAATAGTTCAGTGTGCAACTTGCAACTTGTAACTACATCTTAATCCAGTTGTAGCTCTGTCGTAGAAGGGGAAACAATTTATTCATTTGGAGATTATCTTGTAATGCTCGTAATCTCCAGCCGACGAGTCTATACTGTAGTTAGGAGCAGAGAAAGCATCCATGCACGACTCGAAATGCCATGACTGTTGGCTGGCGAAAAAAAGCAAGCCCATAACATCGTAAAAAAGCGTCACGTTCGTTCAAGCATCATCATTTGCCGAGTCCCGCCGTGTACGGACCTCGTGCGCCTTAGGCACCCGAACTTGCCGTCTCGTCTTCCCAGATTTGCCCAGACCATCTTCTCAATTGTAGTCTGGTTCCTGGTATCGTCGTCCACTCACTCCAGTGGCGGTGGCTGCCGCGGCTTCATCTGGGGACCGCCTTTCCCACTTCCTCCTTTCGTGTCGCAGTCGATCTCTGTCTTGCGGCTCCCATTGTTTCCGCGGTCGGTCGATGTCGGCATGGCTGCTAGTGCGCCGCTGTGTTTCCGGCCGCCGCAGGTATGGCCGCTCCCGCCGGCCACCGGAATCCCGGTCTTCTTCATAGTCTCGGTCCGGATCACGCGTCCGGCCTCTCTGGTAACGCTCCCTGTCATCCTGCAACCTTTGTCTCCTTCGCAGATCTTCTCCGATGGGGCCGGATAACGAATCGTCCGAGTCCAGATCAGAGTAGCTGTGGCTCAGACGTGATGGCGGAAGCTGGTCCCTGGTCTTTCGTGGGCGGGCAGTGGAATTGGAAGAGTTTTGGCGTGAGCCCCCCCGGGGCCGTTCGGACGTCAATCCGTTAGGCAGGATGCTGGAAACGGTCTCGCTGAGCTTATTGCGTAAAGAACCCAGCGGGCTCTGTACGCTGCGCCTCTTGAGCTCATTCGGCCGCATGTCCGAACGATGCGCGCGGTATGAAGGCGACACGTTTGGGGCGGCCGGCGGCGGCTGAGGCGCTGATGGAGGTACGAATCTGCGAATGGACGGTGGCGGCGGAGGAGAAACTGGATGACGCCTGCGCTTTCCATTGCGGTCAGCGGGATCTGGTACGAGCTCCTCATCAGAGGAATCGGACGAGTAATGTCTCGGATGGCTATGCCGTCGAGGTTGCATCGGTGGCCTCTTCGCTCCAGGATCGAGATAATTGGCCGAATGGGCGTGATAGTGTGGCGGTGGTTCTGTAGTTGGCGATGGCGAGGCGTAATCGGAGAAGCTCTTTCGTCTCGCTCGATCTTCAGGGAGATCTTCTCGCGGGGGTGATCTTCCAGGCCGGAGATGACTTGCATGCCTTGCCGGTATGTGAGTGTACGCCATAGGCCGTCCAAAGTAATCGGGCTCGGGTGCCCTGGACCGTGGTGATGAGGGCTGAAACGGGTTCACCCGGACGTAGCTATATTTTTTCGCAAACGGTTGCTCGGGTGCAGGCGATGGCCTCCCAGGGTCTTCTTCGGCAGAAGACGCGGCCTCGCTCTTCAACTTATCGGCGCAGGACTTGTGCCAGCGATCGACCTCCATGTCTGCTTGGGCGGGGAAGACGTTGGCGGGCAGCTCCGCAGGGAATTCCTCGCCCGTCTCTGGATGCTTCAAAGACCAGTTCTTGACCGCATACTGCATGAACGGAACGTGCTCCTCGGGGCCGAGCAAGATCTCGAGCGACTCCCACCGCGAAAAGCCTCGAAAGGTCAGCGCGGGGATCGAAGGCGTCTCAAAGTCGTTGTGCGTGGGCTGGAGAGAATGCTGGCAGCCGGTGACCGTCCAGATGTACGAGATGGATGAATGAGGCATGTCGAAGAGGGCTTTACTCGCAAAGGATAATTAGCACCAAAGAGTGAGTGAAGCTAGCTCGCGATTGCACGTACAGTCATAGTCGCCGCCAACAGCTTTGTAGAATGCGGCCAATTTGGCAGGCGTCAAATGCGGTTCCTTCTTGTCGCCGAGCTCCAGAATCTGGATGAATTGACATTAGTCTCACTCTCAACGGTGTCACGGGAAAGACTGTCGGGAAGTGCCTACAATGTGCCGGGCAATGGCCCTCAGCAGCGCATCGAGCTGCTTCGTTGGGGCGTTGTCCTTCTCGAACATGTACGCGTACTGAACAGCCGAACCAGGCGTCGCATCCGCATTGGGCGTCGCCATGATGTCTGCGAGCTGCCGAGGTCGTCGTGACGCTGCTCACATACGGTCAGGCGGATGCGGCGGCGGGCTTTGGGGGCGAGGCGAGCTGCGGGAGAGTGATTCGAGGCCAGAGGCGCAACCGAGCATCCGGAAGGAATAGGCGGTGACAGCGAGCGCAGCGGCATATAAGATGACGAGGGCAGCAGGAGCTCGGGATCTGAGGCCTGGCCTGGCCTGCCTGGCGCGCGCGAGCAACGAGCCTTGAAGTGGAGTAGGGTGATGTCCTGCCTAGAGGCGCGCCATGACTGCGCTGTTGGCAAGATCCCGTGATTCTGGCCTAGCGGTGGTGAGGCATGGATCGCTCATGAGTGGTTGGGCGAGGGGTGGTGATCCAATGACCCCGGCCTCGAGGCTGGCTTTGAGGGGACCCCTCGTGGGCTGACACGTGCATCCATGTCGGTCAGCGACGTCCATGCATCAAAGAAAGCCCCGGGGGCTGATCGGCGCTTCGACCCGCGCCGCTGCGCCAGCTGGCCGTTGAGGCTACGGCCTGAGAAGCTATTTTAGAAACAGCAAGGAGCCGGTGCAGCATCGTGGGGATCACAACGTGAACGGGCTTCGCACAAGAGTACAGATGACGCTTTGTGTGCGCAGCGAAGCACGGACCGTTATGGCCTGGGATGCCCTTTCATCGTGACCCTCACACCTATTTGGTACGAATGGAGAGAATGGCGGGGCCGTGCAGATCGCAGAGCGAGATCTGTGGCGCATTACTTCTCGTCTCCCGCGCCCAGACCTGTCAGTGTCTGGGAGGCTGGGCCGCTGGGGCAACACGCTCTTGGACCTGAAGAGTTCCACCCGGTCTAGGGTAAGCTCCCTTGACCCTGGCGCAAAACACCACGTCGCACATCGGGCCACTACCAAACTTTACGAGCACGGAAAGCTTCCATCACCCAACCGCACGCTCGACAGCTCCGTCACCACCTTCCGCCATGGACGCCCTCCGCTCCGCCATCCAGCCCATCACGCACAACCTCCCCGCCCCAATCCGCGACCTCGGAGTCTCCATCATCGGCGCGCCGTGCTACAAGACGCTGCTCCTCGATGTCGACCTCGAGAACAGCGAGTGCGTCAAGCTCGCCGTGAGCAAGGGCCTCGGCATCGGCATCGTCGCCGCCTCGTCGGTCGTCAAGGTTCCCCAGATCCTCAAGCTCGCCCGATCCCAGTCCGCGGAAGGCGTCTCGTTCCTCTCCTACCTCCTCGAGACGAGCGCGTACATGATCACCCTCGCCTACAATGTCCGCAACGGCTTTCCCTTTAGCACCTTCGGCGAGACGGCCTTGATCCTCGGCCAGAACATCGTCATCTCCATCCTTGTGCTCAACTACAGCGGCCGCGCGGGCATGGCTGCGCTTCTGGTCGCGGCGCTGGCGGGCAGCGCTTCGGGCTTGTTTTCGGAGAGCCTGCTGGACATGAAGACGCTGAGCTACCTGCAAGCTTTCGCGGGAGTCCTCGGCGTCGCGAGCAAGCTGCCGCAGATCCTGGCCATTTGGCAACAGGGCGGGACCGGCCAGCTCAGCGCCTTTGCCGTAAGCTTCATCCAGAATAATGCTTCTGACACAGGGACTAACCGGATACTTAGGTGTTCAACTACCTGGCCGGCTCGCTGACGCGCATCTTCACCACCCTTCAGGAGGTCGACGACAAGCTGATCCTGTACGGCTTCATCTCTGGCTTCGTCCTCAACGCCATCCTCGCGCTGCAGATGATCTATTACTGGAATGCGCCATCGGAAAAGGCCAAGGGCAAGCGCAAGGTCATGCCTGTCGAGGCCAAGGGCACCTCGAGTGGGACGCACACGCCGTCCAAGAGCCCTACTACTCGACGCCGCGGTTAGAGCGGTTGCTGATTCGGAGCCTCGTAGTATTAGTTACTACGATGTTTGGATATAGATATTTAATAGACGCATTCCATGCCTTTTTCTCGCACTCAACGTCATCTAGGACTGTGATTCATACGGATGCTGAAAGAGTGCAATTAATGTAGCAATGAACTGCCTGAATCAAGCTCTGTACCATGCTCCAGTATACATGAAAACGCAAAAATGCGAGAACGGTGCTCAACCCATCAAATTTTTGGTATTCTTGTCCCGTTGTCAATGCCGAGTGCCCAAACGCCTATCCCAAACGCCAATCGCTAACCATCGACTCGCAAAAGCCCCCGTTGCTTGGGACATCTAGCAGACGGAGACGCCGGCGTTGGTCCAGCCGATGCCTCCAACCCAGACTCTCCGGCCCGCACATTGTAGGCAACGCTTCTCCTCGCCGAGGTTGCTTACGGAGCAGCTGAAGCAGACGTGCTTTCCGCATGCACCACATGCTGTCCCGCCCAGACCATAGCCGCCGTCGAGGTCCATCTCGTCTCCATTCGCGCTCCCCAGGCCTGCACCGCAGTCTTCACAGTTGGCTGGTTCCGTCGCCATTGGCTGTTCGGTGCCAGGCGTAGAGCTGGCCGAGCTGGGCGCGGAGGTGATGTTCCAGAAACGGTGCAGAGACTGTTGGTTCGACGTCGCGGCGGTCGCCTGCTGGAGAGAAGGGAAGGGCGACGTCGGCAGTTGCTGCGCAGGAGGTGGCTGCTGCTGCTGGGCGGAGTACAGAATGCTCAGGGTGCGCTCTGCGGGCACGCATGAGTTTTGGCTCTCGCGATGGTGGGCGCGCCACTCGTAGAACTTACGATGGACCTCGTCGTCTGCCGGCCTGCTGTCACGGAAGCGCTTGAGGGTGCGGCTGTTGAGGTGCTGCGCCGGCGCGTCGTGAAAGGCGCGCGGAGAGACGTCCATGGTGAAGTTGTAGTTGCTGGCGGGCGGCGAGCCGGAGGAAGAGTAGGCAGAGGGCGAGGAGCAGAGCTCGGACACGGAGCGCTTGCGCTTGAGCATCATGGTGCCGGCGGGTGGTGGGTGGGATTGGTGATCTCGCCGGCAATTGAGGTGTATGGAGTACGTGCGGTATTGCCTGAGGCAAGACAGCGCAGGCAATTCAAAGCAGGCGAAGAGTGCGCTCTTGTTGGTGCTGGTGAATGGGTCGTGAGGCGGAGGATGGAAGATGGGCCAGGTCACACGAGTCGGCCGTGGTGTCTGGAGAGGGAGCAGCGCGACGAGGCACTAAAACGAAGTGGCTGGAGCGGCCAGGTCCGGTCGCGAGACGCGCCGACCCCACGGCTGAGGCACCCGCGGCGCGTAAAGAGTTACCGATACGGGCAGGCGGCCCCCGAGCGCCCCCACCCACTAAAACGCGAGCATCCATCCCCACTGGAGGCAAGCCAGGCAGACGCCGCGATGAGCTGGTCAGTCACCAAGTTTGAAAAGACGTTCAGTAATTACGGAGTAGGCCTGGAACGGGCCATTGACTGATGCAGATTGTCTCATACGACGGGCCATGGATTCCGAGTATCTCACCTGGGTGGCTTAACATCCACAAGTTGACAGCGAGTCGTCCATTTCTGAACTACCAATCTGACTATCTCGCACAGAACGTTGACAGCTTCGAATGCCTCATCATCAACTAATCCCTACTGCTTGCTCATTTAATGTCTACCACGCGAGTCCGCTACGCCTGACCCTTCAATCCCCACGACGCCTTGATCATGTCAGCCGCCTTCTCGCCAATGCCGTACGCCGGCATCTGCGTGTGGCCGCCGTTTAGAATCGGCATGATGCTGCAGTCCGCGACCCGCAGGCCCTTGACGCCCCTCACGCGCAGGTGCTCGTCGACGACGGCCTTGGGGTCCGACGCCTTGCCCATGGCGCAGGTGCCCGAGGCGTGGTAGCCTGGTGGTTCACAGGTCAGCAGGGGCTTCCATCACCACAACGAGCGTCGAGGAACTTACAAGTCGTCGCGTTGTCCTTGACGTACGGGATCCAGTCCTCCCTCGTCGCGAACTTGTGGTGCGCCGCCTCCGGCGGCCACGAGCCCTTGACGACGTCCTTGGTGCCGGCGCCCTCCATGATGATCTCGTTGCCGAAGCGGCACGCCTCCGCCAGGACCTCGACGTCGAGCGGGTCGGTCAGGTAGCCGCAGTCGACGACGGGCACAGCCTTGGGGTCCGCGTCCCGCAGCGCCACCGTGCCGCGCGACCGCGGGCCGAACAGCTCGGCGATCATGCTGAAGGCGTACTTGCCGTCCGTGGGGAACTTGTCAAACTGCTTGGGCCCGCCGTAGCACTCCGTCGTGAAGAACTCGATGTTGGGCTGCGACGGCGCGAGGCCCATCGGGTCGCGGCCGGGCTCGCGCGGCGCCGAGTTCCACACCTGCGAGTCGGCGAGGCGGCTGTCGAGGCGTGCATAGGCGAAGGCGCCAAAGGGAAAAGTGGACAGGAAGCCCTTCTTCTCGTCCTTCCAGAGCTGGTAGGTCTTGTTGAAGGCGTCGCCGTGGTAGACCAAGTGGTCGTTGGTGAGTCCAGGCTTGGTCGTCTCGTAAAACATGAAGACGATCTGCATGAGGTGTAAGTCAGAACATCGGTGCATAGCCATCTTCAAGCAGAGAACATGAGCTTTGGACCTACCAAGTGATCCATCAAGTTCTTTCCGACACCGGGGAGGTCGACGAGCGTTTCAATGCCGTGCTTGTCCAGCTCCTCCTTGGCGCCAATACCTGACCGGTTCAAGATGTTTGGGCTGCAGTACGCGCCGCCACTGACAATGACCTCCTTCGCGGCCTTTACTTCGAAGGTGGAGCCGTCTGCCAGAACGGCTCTGACGCCAGAGGCTCTGAGGCTTCCATCCGCATCTTTCTCGAGCAATACCTTATCTACGTGAGCATCAGTGACGATGGTGATGTTGCTCTTCTTGTTCTTTCTGGTGATGAAATCGGCACCCGTGGTGCGGAGGCCGTTGCTCACGGTCCGTGGGGCGTGGCCACATCCGTGCGGGTTCGCCCCGTGGGAGAACATGTCAGGGTCCAGTGGGAGACCCTTGGACTCCATCGACTTCATGATGAGCTGGGAAATGGGAGCGAGGTCATGCGGCTCGGTCTCCAGGAGACCATCGTAGCCGTGGGAGTCCTTGGACGCCTCGAACCATGGTTTGCCAGTGAAGGACTCGGACTACGTGCAACTGTCAACGCCGTTGCAGACGGGTACTTGAAGTCGGGAACGGGCCCACCTTGGACATGTACTTGAAGAACTCATCACCACTCCAGCCGGGCAGGTCCCAATCGTCGTAGTCTTGCTTCGCGCCCCGGATGCAAAGCGTGCCGTTGCATCCTGACGAGCCGCCGAGGAACTTGCCTCGGCTGAGCTTGACCTGACGGTTGTTGATGCCGGCGCCGGGCTCCGTAATGACGTTCCAGTCCGTCTCCTTGTCAAAGTTCTGGGACCAGCTACCCCGGGATCGGTCAGGGACATGAAGATGCGCGAGGGGCGAAACGCCTCTCGGGGGGAATGCAAGACCGGACTCACCCTCCAACCATGTGCACGCTTTCCAAGTCTTCATTGTGAGGACCGGCCTCCAGCACCAGGACCGTGGTGTCGGCGTCCTCGGCTAGCCGGCCGGCAACGACACACCCCGCCGTGCCACCACTGGAGAGAAAGTCAGGACGGACGAAGCTGCAATAACGCAATGTCAAGACGGCGAGGGCCGTGCACTTACCCACAGACGACAAAGTCGTAAGAAGGGCTGAGGCTGTCGCGATTGGATCCCATGTTGGCGGGTTGCGGCTGAGGCTGACGGGCTCGCTAGTAGATTCGTGACTTAGACGGACGAAGTGGTGGGTGGGAGCTGGATGCTCGGAGAATGTCGATCGACACGTCCGCCCGCGCTGTCGGCCAGCCCATTGTTAATAAAGTCGTCGTCGAGGGCCTCTCCCCCGTGCCCGTGCGGGGATCTGGCGAAGCACGACGGCAAGCAGCGGAGCGAGTCTCCTGCACATGGCCTCGCTGCATATCGACGTTCGGCTCATGGGCCGATCCTTGTGAAACAATTTCGCCTCGCACCAGCCCTTCTTCCCCGCAAGCCTAGCGGATGCTCGCTTCCGCAGACCCGGCACTCTGCTACTCGCTGGCGTGCGAGCGCTACCTTGGCACGAAGTGGACGGGCTGCCCCGTTCTCGGTTGGGGGTCACTCGGCCGTCGGGTTTGCTGCGATTCAGTCGAGCGCATGCGAGCACATGTTAGTCAGATCATAGATGCAGCCCGGGGCCTGTTTGGAGAGCCCATCGTCCGTGCCCGCTGGTCCCTGTCCGGTGGCTGCCGATGCGCACAGCTGATTCCCCTTGCGTCCTAGGCGAACGCGCATCCACGAGTCAAGCTTGAGCTCGCCGACCCTCAGCTGCCCCGTCTGCCGCGCCGTCGCGGCTACGGCAGCGGTGCTTGCCGTTGGCCTTGGTCCTTGCTGAAGAAACCCGGCAGGGGGCTCCGAAATAAATAGCAACGCCACCGACGCCGGGAGGAGACGTCCGGGAACGACCCTCCCGTACTCCGTAATTCGTGGTGACGCCAGCAGAGCCCGGTCCCTCGCATCTGGTCAGCCACAATCGCAGCAGTTCGTCCCCGATGTGGACCGCGCCTTGAGACCTGGCTGGCGTGGCGTTCCTGAAGCGCGCATGGGCGTTGCAAATCGTCTCGTAATAATGGCCGGCATGGTTCACGTCGTCGGTTGCCGGACCCCTGCCCCTGGGAAATGCCTCCTGGTAAATCCTTTGAAAAACCGCATCCGAGATCCCAGCCAATTGGTACGACGGGGCTTCTAAGTGATCGGCAGTTGCATGCTATTGGCCGCGCCACGAGGTCGACATCCATGTGCCGAGTGTCGGAGGTCGGCTGGGCCTTCATGCACATCCCCGAGGCCAGGGACCTGGGGTCGGACTGGAGAGCATGTGCTGCTAGCTTGATTCAAAACTTAGGGATGCTCCAGGAGCAGCGTTCTTGACTCTTCAGATGTTGCCGTGGTTCCATTCTCGTTCTTTGCGGTTGTTAGACCGATCCAGAACGCTCCGCTCCTTTGATTTCCAAACATCTCTCCAGCGTCTGACATACTGATTTCAGCTGGGGTTAAACACGCTCAGACACATAGGTGCTTTTCATTAAGCGCTATCGACGATCATGGCGGTCACGCCCTTCCAGACCGAGGCCTGGGCCGAGTACGGCATCGGCGTTTTCATCTTATTCCTTCGCTTCTTTTCTCGGTGGAAGACGGTTGGGTTCAAGAACTGGGAAGGGGACGATTTCTTCGCCATCTTGGTCCTCATATTCTGGACTGTACGTGGATCAGCCTCCATCGTCGTCTCCGGCAGTCGCTGACACATTCCCTGACGTACAGCTCGAATTATGCATGTTAGAACTTATTGGTAAGTCATCCGGCATCTCGACGGTCTTTCATCCAATGCCTATTCTTTCCATGACCACTCACACGCGACTTTTCAAATAGGCCAAAATGGAACAAACATTGGCATCACAGACGACAAGAGCGCCCTCATGTCCGACGAAGAAATTCAAAAGCTCGAGTTTGGGTCCAAGTGCTTGCTGGCCGGCTGGAACTTCTACGTCACACTCATCTGGACGCTAAAGGGCAGCATGCTCTGCTTTTACAATCGCATCACGTATGTTTCTGACCTGACGACATGGAGGTAGATGCGATTGCTGACCAGATTTCGCTTCTAGGCTCGGCCTCTCTCTGCAAAAGGTCGTCAAATGGACTGGCGTGGCTTGCGTCTTTGCCTACCTTGGCGTTATGGGAGCCATTTGGGGGCACTGCACGCCGGTCCAGAAGAATTGGCAAGTGGTGCCTTATCCGGGTGGTACGTTTGCCTCGAAAACATCGTCTTGCTCCCCCATGATTCTAATCCATGGTAGACGCATGCACACTGGCTGTGGCAAACTACCTGACTCTTGTGGTGTTGAACGTCATGTAAGTCGGCACGCCTTATTCTGATCTACGAGTCTGTACTCATCGCTTTCAGGACCGACGTCGTCATCGTGAGCATTCCAGTGCCGCTTCTCTGGAAGGTTAAGATCACTCTCGGCCGCAAGATCGCCATCGGAGCCCTCCTCTGCTCGGGAGTGTTCATCATCATAGCAACGCTACTTCGATGCATCCTGTCGCTGCGCGACATCCAGGGTATCAACATCAGCACGATCTGGGCCATCCGTGAAACGGTGAGAGCTGCCGTCCCCAGTTCCATTTATTTAGACACTAATTCTCCGCCAACCGCAGTTCGTCGGCATCATCGCCGTCAACGCCGCGTCCATCAAGCCGCTCTTCTCGAAGGCCCGATGGATTTCGTCCAGCAAGGGGAGCAGTGCCACCCCCGGCGGCTCCAAAGGCTACTCCCTGAGCCACATGAGAGGCGGCGTAGGCTCGACTCCTGGCTCCATGTCGACGCGGCACTTCAACAAGCTGGCCAGCGAGACGGAGGAAGCAGACAACTCCAGCGAGGAACACATCGTCAAGCCTCCAGAGTATAACACGTGGCTGAAGAACGAGGTCAGCGGTGGCGCCCCACAGACTGGGCACACTGCGCCTGGGAATGGTGAGGGCATCACGGTAACCACTCGGGTTGAGCAGCAATACGTCTAGAACTGGGGCAAGGCAATGTGCACACGTGTATGTGTAGGAACATGAAAAGGCCGGCTGGCCTCGCCTTCTTGTATTCATGTATGGATTTTAAAGACTTACACCAGCGGGAAGACCAGCTTTCCTGTGCCACCTTTACCCGTCCTTCTCTCCTCGCACGCCGCTCGCACCGCGGCAATGTCCGCCAAGTCCAGGCTCTGTACCACCGGCCTCACTTTTCCCAACGCGAGAACCTCGCCCGCCCATTCCAGGTCCTCTCTGATCTGCACGCCGCCAGACACGAACTTGTATTTTATGCTCGTGCCACGGAGCTTCCACCAGTACCAAAGCTGGCAGACGTCCAGCAAGACTCCAACCAACCAGGGGAAGCGGTCCGCGCCGATAAGCTCCCGCATTATGGCTTTGGTTGGTACGCTGGCTATGGACATGAGAATGCCCGTCTTGGGGTTCAACAGCGGGATACCTTCGTTCAGGGTCGACCATTGCGTGTTGTACATGAAGTCGACGCTGCCTCTGGGCACGACTTCCTCGATTTTCTGTGTCTTGTAGTCGATGATTTGGTCGACCATACCAGGGAGGCACTGCTCAACCAGTGGCACCTTGGCTGTCGACACAGTTGAGATGATCTTGCTTGCGCCGAACACGTTCTTGGCAACCTGTATAGCGACTGAGCCCGTAGCGCTCAGCGCCGCTGGGACAAACACCGTTTTGCCCTCAAGGCTCTCCAGGCCGCCCAGCTGAAGGCCACGTCGGATGGTCTGCAACGCCGTGGTGACCGAGCCGGCTGCGCACGCAGCCTCCTCAAACGGCACTTTCGGTGGCTTGAGAAGCAGAAACCGCTCTTCTACCACCGCATAGTCCGAGACAAATCCCGGCGGCTCCGGCCAGCGAAAGATCGGCTTGTCTATGTACAGCCCATACACTTCGTCTCCGACTTTGAGAGACTTTACGGCAGAGCCGACGGCGACGACGACGCCGGCGCCTTCGACACCAATCTTGGCTGGAAATCTGACAGCTTGATCAGCATCTGTGATGCTTCTGGCGGGCTGCCCACTTGACTCCTGACGAGGACTCACTCTCTCACGAAGAACTTCCCGGAAAAGTCCGAGAACGCCTGCAGCTCTCCGGGAGTGACGGACGCGGCGTGGACGCGAAGCAACACGTGGGTCGGCATTGTGATGGTGGGCGTAGGCATGCTCCGAACCTCGTATCTTGACGGCGGGCAACGCTCCGGCGCCACGAGGGAGCGCATCGTGGAAGGAATTTGGGCCATGTTGATACACTGAGAAGTGGCCGTTGCAAGATTCATGGTGAAGATCCAGCAAATGACCAGAGCCGGCTATTTATTCACGGATAGGTCGTGGTTTGGCGGGCGGACTTGGAGGATATCGGCGGTTCGGTGGGGCCGCTCGGAGGCTCCACCGAACCGCCGAAACGGGCCCTCAAGCCGCATCGTGTCAGAAGTCCGCAAGCGGAATTTATAATCAAAGGGCCACCCGCATGATTCGAACGAGCCGAAGCAGACAGAAGTAGCATGTTAGATTGACGAATTGTCTGTGGTGTATGGTCTTCCTAAGTAACCACCTTCGCACGACTTCGTTCCCGTCATTCTGGGTATCTCTCGGATACATGAACTACTGCGCATCGTGCCGATCCTCAAGCAAAAGCAGCTATCGAGGATGACGAAACGGGCAGCGGCACCATATCTAACGCACTGAACACGCCTGCAAGCTAAAGCAACCATATCACGCTGAACAGGACCAGTTTTAATACCAACGACGCCGTCGCCAGCGGTTGCGGTACCACTCTGAGTAGGTGCCTTCGTCTACTATCAGTTAGCATTTCCGTCATGATCAAGCACGGTTCATCGACTTCAACATACCTCTCTGGGTGCTGATACCCAGTTGGTGGGCGACATTGGCGTAGCCCTCACTTGTATCAGCCCTGCTCATCTGCACCTTGGACACCATCCCCGCGTCGCCTTGCCACTTGCTGCGGCAGAGTGGACATGTAACATCCCCGCTCTTGGTCCTCGCCCACGTCTCGAAGCACTCCTGGTGAATATTCTGTCCGCACGCGGCGCGACACCAGACCACCGACTCCGGGCTCTTGGCGTCGAACTCGCAGTAGCAGATGGGACACTCGCCTTCTACTGGCTTCCTCTTTCCGTCGCCAGAGTCTTCGGATGCATTGACTCCCGGGGCGGAGGCAAATATGGTGCGCAATTCCGAGGGCACGAGCGCTTTCTGATAGACTAGGTCGAAGGGCGCCTGTAGCACCCTGGCGAGGACCTGTTCGTGTTAGTCTCAAACGCCCCTACAACCATGAAGCCGTGGTAGTGAGATTACATACGTAAAAGACGTGCTTGCACTCGTTGCCCTTCCTTGCATGCGGACAATTACACGTAGGCTTCTCGCCAATATGGACAGTGTAGACGTTGCCCGTGGACCCAGTCATCTCGAACGTCTCCTCGGGACACGTCTCGGTGCCGCCCGGCGTCCGTTTGAGCACGTAGAATCGCTGGCTGAGGGCCCGTTCATAGACGTTGTAGAAGGCCTGAGTGGGCTGAGAGCGAAATCTACACAAGCGCTTCTCCGCTGGTGAAGAGGCCCCATCGGCTGCTTTTCTTTTCTTGGCGGACGATGGGGATGAGGACGCTGGCGTTCTCGGGACTGGCGCTCTCTGAACTGGCGTTCTTGGGACTGGCATTCTCGGGACTGATGTGCTCGGGACGGGTGCTCTGTGGATGGGTGTTCTCTGCATCGGTATTCTCTGTAGCTGCGCCTTCACACCAGAACGCACAGCCTGCTTCATGTTCTTTGCCACGGGCGTTGCCGCCTCATCATCCGAGAGTTCGAGCGGACAATCAAAGCTTGAGCCCGCCGCCGCAGCCGATGCGGAGTCTCGATGAGACCGTCCCGTGCGGCGACTCATGCTTCAAACCGAACGACGCGCCTTTGGGCGTATACTTGCCACCTCGCCAAGTATGGGCAGACGTAGAAGAGTATGGATGAGAGGGTCAACTTCGTCAAAATGCGAGAAGGGGTACGTTGCACAGCCTATAACGTCGGCTCCTGGCTGAAATTGCATCAGAAAGCGACGCTTAAATGTTAATGGGTTATCATCAAAAGCAAACAATCAATGACGGCAATACCTAGGTTCCTGGCATCCAGCGACACGCCACATTCTGCCGCGGCGGTTCCACACCACTTTCCTAATTCGGTTCTGAGAGGCAAGTGCCCGCGCCGGAGTACCGACTGTGTTTTGCACCCGACTTAAATACTTAACAAGGGCCAGATCAAACTGATAGAAAATGAATAGATGTTTGTTAGAGCGCCTGGAATTAGTGTGTCCAGGCTCGGTGCTTCAGGCTTCTCAAGGACTGTCCACGCTCAGCACACTTCCTAAGCGCCGTGACCGCTATGTTGGCGGAGCACCTCCGCAACGCCGTAAAGTCCACGCAAGGGAAGTCCCTTAGATTTGTCGGAACGTTGAAGGACCAAGTGCTTCGATCGACACCACCGGCGCGTGATTTGACACCATTAAGGAACGTTCACTGCATGCCTCACGCTTGATAGTGGTACTTGAATGAGCCAACTCTCTCTTCGTAACAGGCGCTTTTACTCGCTGTCTATATATGTGGTTGAAGCTCAAGTCGCTGGTGCTCAAAGGCTCCGTCACCAACATCTCCCCTCTCTGCTCATGCTATCCCAAAGCAACCGAACGCCTCGGGGTGCTCCCGCGGGAAGTGACCTCTTCCCTGCACCCTCGTCGGGATCAAATTTGATCAAATTTGTCCGTACCCTCCTCCCCCGTTTGACGCCCCTAAATGTCCAAGCACACAAAAAACAAAAAGAACAATTGATGGCAGGTAGCTTTAGTAAGGTACAGATCGCGCTTCGTCTTGCTCGGTAGACGGCGGATGCTTAGGTAGGAATATGCCAAGTCTATGCTAAGGCTGTTTTGTGGATGTCGCGTGAATGAGACAATAAGGAAATTAAAGTGTGAGTAGTCGGGCGTCATCGACGTGGTTGATATTATCAGTAGTCATCGGCCGTCGTTGACGCGATATGGTCATCGTGAGTCGTGTGTAAGTCGTCGAGTATTTCATGGAAATTTCAGGCCATAGACAAACAGCCCTTTAGTGCTGGTTGGGGCCGCGAGGCGGCTGAAACTGTCGGTTGCGGGCTTGCTGCTGTGCCATCATCCACTCTGCCGACCCGGTCTGCCGTCCGGGCTGCTCGGCTGGCATCTTCACGTCCCGACCCGACATGCTAGATGCCTGGGAGGTAGGGGACGAGCTCGAAGCCCCGGGAACCAGGTCGGTGACGGCTTGGGCGATGGACGCCACGACGTAGCCGCGCAGCTCCTGGTCTTCCCGCTGGTCCTCTTTCTCGAGTCGAAATCGTTCGTCCTTGCTCATGTTGGCGCGGCGCAGGTTCTTGACCTCTTGCATAATGTAGAGCATGACTTCCTCGGGGCATCGGTTCCGCTCGTTGGCGTTCTCGCTCTTGCGGACGTATCGTCGGGTGACATCGGTGGCTCCGTCAATGGAGAAGGCGACACAGTAGGACATCTTCTTGCCCCAGCCGTCCGTGTACAGTCGAGGATTGTCCCAGGCCTCCTCGCAGGCATCCACGTGGACCCATCGCCGTTGGTGCTCCGAGTACACCTCGGTCCAGACGTGGTCCTCGGCGTTCCACACCCATCGGACTCTGCCACCCACGGCACGGCACAGCATGCTGAAGCAATTAGCCCATTCCCCGACCCTGCCGCGGCGTGTCTGAAGCAGCCGCCACACATCGCCATAGCGCGGGAATCGTTCGTAGGCACCGCAGTTCTGAGCTGAGCAGCGGTAAAGCTCTACTCGGAGGGCGCCGCAAGCGCTTTCTTCCGGGGTCGGCGCCGTCATGCCCTGGGCAACCGTCGGCGATAGGCAGACGGGGCACGGGGGGTTATTGACCCAGGTGAAAAAGGATCGCTTGAACCATCTGAAGCGCAGTGTCAGAGACTAGACCACGTCATGGAGAGCATGCAAGGACGTTGTACGACATACCGAAGAAGCGCCCTGATGACGCAGTCCTGATAGCCCCATTCAGGCTTACGTCCATCACCCATACTCTCGGCTTCTGCCTGCAACACTTGGCATTCCTCCTCAGCCTCGCCGTAGATTCGGTCGAGGGGAATGGTCTGGAGAGCCTCGTCTAACAGGCCCGGGTTTTCGTACTTGGTGGGCGTCAATGACAGGCTGATGAGGAGGTTACGAAACTTTTGCGAGTCGCGGTCACCAGTGGCTGGCGCAGTCGGGATCTTGGGGAGGTGCTTGATACACGAGTACGAGGGCGGAGTCGAGGGCCCTTGGGATGTACGACCGTCGTCGAGAGCGGCGTGGCCGCTGAGGCTGGCGCTCGAGGCTCGCTCGACCAAGCGAGGCGAGTGCGTCCCCGGAGAGTGGTGGCGGGAACATGATCGCAGGTCGTTCATACGCTTGTCCCGCAGCAAGCCTTCGAAGCGGATGCGCAGGTCGTGTGCCCATTCCTCGCCATACTGGTCATCCGACGACGGCTCCCGACGGAGGGGAGTGCCTCGGCCCGCCATGGTGAAGAGGGTCGCTCAAAGGAGTCACTCGCAGGACGGAACGGGTTGACGGGGATGACGGTTGGTAGTTATTCGATCGGCGGCGTCGATGCGCAGGTGGTGACGAGGGGGGAGATGAGGGTAAGGATGAAGTTGCAGTTCGATGGGCGAAGCGTCGTGACAAAAGGCGTCGAGGTGAAGCGTCGTGGCCAGGCGGGAAAGGGACCCGACAGGCGTAGGTGGTGTCGTCAGCTGGATGATGCGTAGGCCTTGCAAGTCGCCACAGGGGATTGCCGCCTTGGGCCGTAGAGTCGTCGCAGGGTCGTCGGGGCCTGCGGGTACTCAGCGACGAAGCAAGGTCGTCGATGGTCGTTGTCGCCGTCGGGACGAGGTGCGAAGCGGCGCTGTCCTCCGGTCGGCGACGCTGGATGTGTTGTCGACGGACGACGAGGGTTGCTCGAGGATGGATGCGATAGAACAGGATGGGAGGAGATGGGGGGGAAGAGCAATACGAGTGCTCCTAGGAGGCGATGAGCGTACGTGAGCCACAGCCGGCTGGAGTGCGTACGACGTGGGCGGACAAGCACAGCCAGCGCACAGGGGGGTGGATCGGGTGGGCAGAGGAGAGCAGCAGCAAGAGTGGGCGTCTCAAGCGTCGTTGTCGGTTTACGCGTCAGCCTCTGTCGTCGCGGCCAATCAGCGCCGCCGGATTGCCCCCTCGTGGAGAATTAGCTGGGCGGGCGGCTGCGCAGACGGGAAAAAAGGGACTGGCGAGGTACCGGTACCCACGCGCCCGGTGATGCTCACAATTTGAGGCCTGCCACGCAAGCCGCCTGCCTCAGGGTCCATGGACCCAGGGCGCGGAGAACGATTGCGATGCACTGCATTTCCTGTACTGACTGCTCGCCCGTATATGACTACGAATGTTGTTATTATAGGCTTGATCCAATTGCTTGCGCAGCTGGCCGTCGTAAACGGCGGCGAATCGGCCCTCGCAGCTCGTACGAGGCCAGGCGCAGCGCAAGTACACCAGCCATACAAAACACGCCGTGGAGATACCTGCGCCCTATCACCGACCCGGGCTTACACGGCCGGCGCGGGTACAGGTACCTCGCAGAGGCTTGCCCACCCCTCACCACAGCGCCGCCTCGGGAGGATGACGAGGCACGCTGCGCAACGCACGCACTCTGCCGGGTACGTACCGCGTCCTGTCGACTTCGTCGGCACAGCCCTGAGCGAGGTGGTAATTAGAGGAAGTCGAGCTCAATGCTTCTCGACGCCGCAAGCCGGACGAAGCCATCTCCAGGTACGGACTGTCCCGAACGCCTACTCGTACGGTCCCTGGCACCCGGCTCCGCGCACAGACGTTGGCGAGCAAGAGTTTGCCGCGCATGCGACTCGCTACTAGCCGTCCGCGCGGCTCCCGGCGCCTCCTCTGCCCACCGACTCAGGCGTCCATGCGTGCGTGGTTTCTCGCCTCCTCCCTGGCAGAGGCAGTCTCTGCACTTGCAGAACTTGCACCCGGCACGGTTTCCGGCGCGGGGAGAACGGCATCCGTGGGAGGGGAGGCGACGACAATCATCTCTGCTTGCAGGCCGTGGACCCTCTGCGCATGCCCGGCTTGGAGGCTCTGCCAGCGCAATGGTGCCTGTGTTGGAGGCGCGACTGTGCTTCATGTGCCGCCAAGTCCCGTAGTTCTCTGCAATGCACCCAACAGCTCATGGCCAACAGGCCAATTCGCGATTGTCATCTGTACCGACGTCGGCCAGACCCTATTAGATGCGGCGACCTGGAGCGCATGGAGTGGCGCAGGCACGGCACCGCCTCACCCGCCAGCTTGGGTGGCTGCCTCGTCAACCATTCACCAACTCGTAGCCTGCACCCGTTCCTGGACATAAGTTTTGTTACTTCCCCCAAGGACATGCCATATGCTTGCTGACGGAAATCCGTTACTTATTCCACTTCCTCTCTGTGCAAGACAAGATGCCGCGCACCCTTACACAGGTCTCAAAGGCATCCATCAGCCCGCCCGGAGCCCCTACTTCGCGCGCCGTCTCACTCTCTTGTCCCAAATCAGACATTCTGGGCACCAGCAGCACAAGGCAATTACCATCTCAGTTCCCGATATTCCCTTCAGCCAATTAGAAGCCCGCTTTGAGCTGATGCCGCCACAGCCGTGGCGTGCTGTTAGCACCGAGAACGGGCCCTTGCCCCTGGACGCGTCATCCATCACTCCGGGCCATTGGCTTGCGTGCGATGGGAGTGCAGCGCATGACACTGAATTGCCACTCCTCTCAGAGCTGACATTGACTCGGACGAACGCGGCATGCGATCGCTTACGCAAAAGCGGCGTATCGGAAAATTACTGGAACATGAAGGGAACTCCTTGGAGCAAGGCCTTCATATGACCAGACAGGTTTCCACCATCGTCGGCTTTAAAGCCACCTCTGATTCGGTCACATGTCGTTTCCAGTACACGCGCAAGTACTTCCTCCGAGGTCAAATACTCGTATATGAGCCCGGCCCTGATATTGCCAAGCCTTGAGTCACCGTCGGTCTCGATGTCTCGGGCTAGAACACTAACACCAGCGACGACCATCTCGAACACTGTGGACCCTCGACCTCATGTTGTTTGCCGCCATAGTCGACCTCAAAATTCTGATGCCGACAGCCGTCTCTGGCCCACATCCCTCCGGCCTCTGCCCGAGTTGCAAAGCCACGGCCCCAAAACCAAGCTTCACAGCCCGAAGCTTAAGCATTCGTTTCCTTGTCCGTTCCACTCTATCTTGGCATATGGCCGCTCGAAACTAGTTCGGATCATCGCTCACCGACAAGCCAAGTCTCGCTTGCCATTCCTCGACTCAAGGTTGTGGGGTAGTCATATCTTGACATGTCGACACCTTAAATCTTCCCTCGGACTTTACACGAACAACCTCTTGGACTACACTTCTATGGCGTGCCCTCCTGCTCCATTAGCAGGCCAAGCTTACTCCTGTACCGGACCATCCGCGTTATCTTACGTACAAGGAAGCTGCCAGTCGCACTCGATGAGCTGATGACGGCGGGCCGCGCGTAACCAGCCTTGTCCTGCGCCGCTTTCCCCCTCTTGGCCCATATGTAGTCGCATGCGCCCGCTGGTGGGTCGCTTTATGATATGTACTGCCTTGTCATGCTCAGATTGCAATGTGAGATTCGAGGTCCATGCGGAGGCTTGAGATTGGTTCTAGACGATAGCAGAGTATTCGCATGGCGGCTTTATCCAAAGACTTCGTGCTGAGCCGTTCATATTCGTCTATTGTCGAGGACGTCCTCGATGGATCGAATCGTAGTCCCCTGCTCAAATCATAATGCTGCTACGAACTCGGGCAAGTCTATCAGTCCGATCGTTCTCCGATATCCACAGCAAAGAGGACGGACGTATCGCTATTTTCGCGCGCGCTCGCTTGAAGCTGCTCGGCAAGCCGTCCCGGAACAAGAATTTACGGCTATGTGTTTGTGGCTCGGCCCTGGGTTACCTCTTCGAGAAAGGGTGTCGCCCCATAACCAACGTCGCGGACGCTCTAGGGTGTCTCTCATCACCTTCACCCCGAGGGACGTTTTACGACTACCGCAGTGTACTCATGAGGTGCCTTGATCGCAATATCATGCAGTAGTAATAACCCTGTGCTGTCAATTTCGTGCCATTCTCGTCACGCTCCCACGATCGAGCAATCGTCGGTACAAAGATTTCTGATAATCTACACTTCTATTTCGGGGAAGTAGACTCCCCGCATGCTATATGCGTACGTCCCAAACTCCAGCAGGGTCTACATCTCCTCAAGAGGGACTTTTGTGCCCATGGCCATGACTCGGAGGGCCACCGGCCCTCACCGCCAACGCATCCACGCAGTGTTAGGTCTTTTCTCTTCTGCGCACGTTCACATCTCCCACTCGTTTCCAGCAAAGTACCGCTCTGGCATCTCAACCTCCCAAGTCGGCCTCTCCACGAGCGCCATCTCCGACGGCTTGTTGCCCGTGTTGAGTGGCACGATGCCCAGGATTGGACGGTATTTGTACGTTATCCACCACTTCTTGCGCTCGTCGGTGGCGCAAGGAGCGTCTTCGTTGCCGCCGTTTCTGCTGTTGGCGTTGCGGAGCTTGGAGAGCTCGCCGTCTGCGTCGGCCATCTCATCGTCGCTGTCGCTCGCGTCCGCAACTGGTGTCTCGCCCACGTCCACGTCCTCGTATTGCCCATCGTCTCCGTGTCTCCGGATCTTGTGTGGCGCGAGGTTCTCCCCTTCCATCTTTCCACCAGCTCCACTCCTGTGTCCGGTTCTCTTGCGCTTCATTCCCGGCGTCATCAATACGTCGGCTGAGGCATCGGCGTCGAGCGTGGGCTTGGGCAGATCCTGACCCATGTCCAGCATTAGAAGAAACGACACACCGTAGACCCACATCCTCGAGTCCTGCCACAGAACACCTTTGGGCAGGTCCAGGAGGTCCTGTACCGCTGCGGGAAGAGACTTTCTCGGATGCCGTCGGGACCAGGGCGTGAGTGACCCTTGACGGGGGTGGAACGCCAGCACGTTCCACGACGACGTAATGGCAGCCAGAATGTAGTCCTTTTCGCCATCGGCACCCTCCTCATCCGCTCCCACTGGGCCTTGAGACCCGGGTACACCGTCCGCGAAGGACAAAACAACAGGCGCAGAGGGAAGCTTGGGCAGCTGCTTTGCGTTCGGGTTACGAATCCACTGCTCACGCGTATCGATAGTTTCGGCCTCGTCATCAGAGGAGTCGCTCTCCGAGGAAGCCGCGTCATCAGCGCTCTCAACAGCCTTGCCGTTTCGGAGGCTCTCCTCGTGGCCGCGCAATATCCAGGTGTCAACGTATCCCGCCAGATCAGCAACTGCAACCATGTTGGAGTCCGGGCTGAAAGCGATGTGCGTAATGTTCCTGTCGTAGCCACCCAGACCGCCATTCGCAATGTATCGGGGAATTTGTCGGCGGAGACGCGACAGGCGTTGGGGCTTGACCGAGATGGCAGGCGATGACGAATCCTCCGCTTCTGTGTCTGCCTTGATGCCCGCCATGAGGACCTGCGAGCCTTCTTGGACCAGACACAGCCAGGTGCCGTCGGGCGACAGCTTTGCTTGCGTTGCTCCGAGCTGGGTCAGTCTTGGCGGAAGCTCGATGCTGTGAACTTTGACATCCGAAGGTTTGGCTGGATCTTGGTGCTCCAGGCGGAAGGCTTTGACATCTGTAGCGGTGGACACCACGAGGAGAGTGCCGTCCTGATTGATGGTTGCGGAAGCAATGTTCGAGTCGCCCTTGACGACAATGGTCTTGAGAAGCTTGCGATTCTGGTTGATGTCGACAGCCTCCTTATTGCCAGACTCGAGGAGCTCGGTAGCCGCCTTTCGCAAGACCCAAATGTGCACCTCCCTGTCCCACCAACTGACGACAAATCTGGCATTTGAAGCGCTCATGACGGGTGGTTGCTGTGGTAGGTTGCTCATCATTCTGTGGTTCTCGCGGCCCATCTCCCGGAGGGGGACCACCATGAGATTGGCATCGGGGCCTTTGCGTCTTGGTTAGCAATCAAGTGGAGAGTCATCGAGGAGGAGGAACCTTACCTCCTGAAACTACGACGCTGATGCGTCCGTGTTCGAAAGCAGCCATGGCCTTGACGTCGTGGTCGTGGTAGCGTCGTCCCCAGACCTTGCCCCATCGCTGCCCGGCACCGGCGTTCTGCTTGTAGAGGATGGTCCGCCGGTCCATGCCGCCACTCAAGATGGCGGATCCGTCGGCGCTGGTGGTAAGGCTGAGAACATCCTGCTTGTGGCTTTGGATCCGTTGCGCTTGCGTGTACGTCTTTCCGTCCCAAATGCAAACCTGGCCGGTGGAGTCGCCCGACACGATGTTGCCATTCGGGAGGCACTTGACGGACCAGACGATGATGTCCTTGGCGCCCCCCGCCAGATCGGACCCGAGAGTCATTCTTCGAAGCATGTGACCCTTGGCGATGTCGTATGCTCGGATGGTGCTGTCGGAGCAGCCAACAATGACGACCTTGCGGGACTGAAACGTGATGCTGACCATCTGCGCCTTCTTGGTCGGAGACTTGACCAAGACACGCTGCAGCCGCAAGTCGTCGTCCTCGACCGAGTACATGACCAACTCGCCGTCTATGGTGCCGGCAATGAGCTTGTTGGAGTTCTGGGGCTCCGTCGCTGAGCCATCTGCCGGGCCGGCGGGCTGTGCCGCCAGACACCAGATGTCGCCGTGCTGGCCGCTCGCGTGCCTCTTTGGCTTTCCCTTTTCAAGGTCCCACTCCGTAATTGTCGACGTGTAGCCAATGCTGAAGAGACGCGACTTTCCAATCACGACGCGGCCATCGCCGAGGTCCTGGTCGGGCTCGTTAATCCAGACGAGGCCGTCGATGCTGCGGTCCTTGCCGCCGCGGATGACGAGCTCCTGGTGCCACGAGCCGTTGGAGGGGTTCCATATCTCGATATCGCCGTTCGCACGTCCAATGGCCAGTCTCCCGACGGAGCTGTGCTTGGCGGTCCTTGCCTTGGGGTGCGAAAAGGCGACGGCGTTGATGGCGGACGGCTGGTAAGGCACGAACCGGCAGCGGTGGACGTCCATGGTGGCGGCGTTGGATTGTGTCTCCTCCGTTGCAGCTCCGCGCGCGCTCCGAATTTGAAGCCGTCGACAGTGTCCCGCTCGAAGCCTCAAGCCGCGTGTGCCAAGTGTCGGGGCTGCGGAGTGCGTGCCTCGTGCGTTGAGGCCGATGAGCTACGGGTGCAGAGGAAGAAAAAGTGCCAGCCTTCCAGCCTCGTCCAGATTTTTTTTGCGTGCAGCCTGCGCCAGCGAATTAAGCTGTGGTCAGTGCGCGGCTGCCCCTCCTCCACCCCACCAGAAGACGCTGCAGCACTGGTGCTCAGCGCCCCGCGGGCCCTGCGGGCTGCGCCTGAGAGGACCGCCTGATTGGATTGATTTTGCTCGGCTGATTACGGTATCGTCGACCTCACCCATCCCGTCGGCCGTGACTCAGCCTCGTCGCGACGTTTCAAGCTGCGTATCTCCGAGCTCTTCCCCGCAGCACCAGCGCTTCCCTGCCTGTCTGCTGCCTGATCCGAGCAGTTTTGGCCCTTGCTTACCCTCCGCGGTGCTGAGAGAGCCCGGCGTGCCGACGGCTCTGCCCCGCGACGCAAAACGTCCAGCCATCACGGTGCTTTGATCCCATTCTTGCTCTCCCCGCGACGCGACCCCGTTCGACCGGCTTCTCTGATGCGCCACCCCCCGTTGCGAATAGCACAGGCAAACAATTGCGCGGCAGCATTCGACAATGGAGTGGAATAGCTCCTCGCCGTTCCCGGAGGGAGTCATCTCCTTCCTCGACACCGACCTGTACAAGTTGACGATGCAATGCGCCGTCTTCAAGTTTTTCAAGAATGTCCCCGTGACCTACGCTTTCACGAACCGGACTCCCGACAAGAGGCTGTCCAGGGCTGCCTTCAAGTGGCTCGACGAGCAGATTAGAAGTGAGGATCCCTTCCGGCTAAGACGCGACGGGATTCTGACTTTGCGCAATTAGAGCTTGGCAACATCTCCCTCTCGATAGAAGAATATCGATTTCTCAAATCGCACTGCCCGTATCTTACCCCTGACTACCTCGAGTACTTGCAGGAGTTCCGACTGCGGCCGAGAGAACAAGTTGTCACTACTTTCACCCCTCTCGGCGATGACACGGGCGCCGACTCGGACATTGGCGATGTCGATATCAAGATCCAAGGGACGTGGTCTGACACGATTCTCTACGAGATACCCATATTGGCCCTCACCTCCGAGGCCTACTTTCGCTTCATGGACACGGACTGGAGCTACGACGGCCAAGAAGAGCAGGCTTTTGCGAAGGGCATGCGGCTGCTGGAGGCTGGGTGCATCACGTCAGAGTTTGGCACTCGCAGGCGACGTGACTATCACACCCAGGCTTTGGTCTTCCGAGGCCTTGTCAAGGCGTCAAAGGAGGCAGGCGCGAAAGGCTTTCCTGGAAAGCTGTCCGGCACCAGCAACGTGCATTTGGCCATGCGCTTCGGCATCCCTCCAGTGGGTACCGTGGCACACGAGTGGTTCATGGGAACGGCAGCCATCATCGGTGACTACAAACGCGCGACGGAAGAGGCGCTGCGTCACTGGGTCAGCTGCTTCGGCTCGAATTTGGCGATTGCCTTGACGGATACCTTTGGTACCGAGGAGTTTTTGAGGGCCTTCAGCCAACCCATCCGGCCGGTGCATGGCGGTCTCCCCGCGGACGTCTTCCAGAAACCGGACGGCAGCATGAAGACATATGCCGAGATGTTTACCGGTGTTCGGCAAGACTCCGGAGACCCAGCCGAGTACGCGAAGATGATGCGGACGTACTACGACGAACAGGGCGTCAAGGACAAGAAAGTTATTGTCTTTTCCGACTCACTCAACATTGAGCGTTGCTTGGAGTACAAGCAAATCTCAGATGAGCTCGGTTTCCAGCCCACGTTCGGTGTCGGCACTTTTTTGACCAACGATTTCACCCACCTCAAGACTGGGAAGAAGTCCGTGCCATTGAACATTGTCATCAAGCTCAGCTCGGCTGCAGGGCGACCAGCCGTCAAGATCAGGTCAGTACACTTGAGCTACCCTGGAGACATCCGCTGCGATGTATTCCCGCGCCGGCGCGATCACTGACAGATCCTAGTGACAACATTGGAAAGAACACGGGAGACAAGGAGACTGTCGAAAAGGTCAAGCGAGAGCTCGGTTACGTGGAGCGCGAGTGGAAGGACGGCGACGAGACGGCGCGATGGGGCAAGGACGAAGCTGCCTAAGTCTAGAGTATACAGCTGTGCACGCGCAAGCAAGACGCACAATTCGCATAGACGCACGTTGGATATGCCAATCTGGGGAGAGTCAACAGATAGAGGGGTTAGAGGTGTGCGCGAGGCAAGACGTTTGAGATTTGGGGAGAGAAAAATAGATTCGAACGGCGCGACATCGAAAATCATGTGCCTTTCTCACGAGTCGTTGAGCTGATTTCGATTATCCATTGGCACTTTGGAGCCATGGCGATATCTACGCTGGTAATGGTTCAGAGACGGCCAGGGACGAACCATCGTCGCCTGAATCAGGACAGATAGATAGGTTCTTGCCAGCTTCGGCAAAAGCCACTATTTCAGCAAGTGTCAAGCAGGAGGCAGGAAGCTTGAGCAGTTGTTCTGACGAATCACCTATGGCGACGTCATCCTTTGGAGGAGATCAGGCGAGGAAGTGACAAAGCTTCCTCCGAGGCTTGGAAGGCGAAGTGGCTTCCATGGTCGACCTCACGTTCTCGCGATCTCTGTTCCATTTTTCTCAACTTTCTTCTCACAGCAGATTCTCCGCACACTCTTTTTGGACCAGATCTTGGGACCTCCTTTGGAACGCCGTCTTGAAACGCATCTTAACGCCACCATCGCTTTTCTTGTCCACCATTGTCTTCCTTGTCCACCATCACCTTCGTTTTCCACCACCGCTTTCGTTGTCCTCTCGCCGCTCATCCAAGATGCCACAGCTGTCCGAACGCGGCGCGGGCACTCTCTTCTCGTGTCCAAGGCTATCTGGTACGCGGAGTCGTGCTCAGGTGCTTGGCGGTCTCTTCTCCCTGCTCGGCGGTCTCTTACTTCTCTCCGCGGCAATCATCGTCTTCGTGAAACACGCTGCGTATGATTCGTTCAGAGTGGAGAAGGGAGGCCTGGATAAACGGCAATTTCAGCTGAGCGGGATGCGCGTCAACTATCCTCATGAGGTATGTGTGCTCTCGAAAGTTCATGATGATGTTGTGGACCAAGAGCTAACGGCTTCCAGTCTTCCGCATTGCTACCCGGCAGCGACGTTCAGGAGAGTTCTCCGTTGATAAATCCGTCGTCTTCGGTCCGCGCGGACGCTGCAATGATGACAAAATCCTCTGTGAAGTAAGCTGTTCCATTCCTTGCCTTTGTAATAAAGGTTGCCGAATCAGAAGTAACTAGTCTAACCTATAGCACTAGCACGGGCCACGCCGAGGCTGCTTCGCAGGACGTCTTCCAGGCTTTGACTGATGCCTTAAGAAACATCATTAGCGCTTCTTCCCTGAGCCTCGGGGGTTCGACACCCATAACGGTAAGGAATTCTGCGTTGTGTGCCCTTTATGACAAGACTGAGGCACCCGCTCCCTCATCGACTTCCGCGTCTCCGTTGCTGATTAACACGACGCCGCAGCCGACGGACACTTATCCTGTCACTTTGACGAAAGTACCATCTCCACCGGTGATCACAGGCACATCGTCCTCGACTGCACCGCAGAGCTTTGGTACACCGCAATTCTTGTTCGGCATCCAAGCTTTGGCCAATCGTGACAGAAAGCATCTACAAGCTCGATCTGTCGCTCCATCACCTGCACACAGTGAGCCAGTGGATAAAAGCGAGCAGATTCTCTCATTGTTAAACCCGTTGTCAGGTGTCATTGAAGAAGCTGTTAGGACTGACATGGCTGCAGCAGCCAGGCTGGTTGATATCGTCTTGACAGCATTGCCGGTTGACTCTTCAGCAGTGAACTCGGCGGTCATGCATATTGCAGGACAGCTTTCTGCCAAGGCTGTTGATATAATTCCGCTTATCATTCCTGCCATTGCTGCCGCTCTTGGTAAAGACCGGGACCCAAATACGACAGCCAGCCATACCGACGGGCGAGGAACCTTGACAAACGTAGTTACACAGGGAACCATGGTCATCAACCAAATAACGAGTGTCATGATAGCCACATTTGATCCGCAGCTGCAGGAAATCCTCAATCAAGTTGCCGTGATTGTCTACACCGCAGCAAACAGCCTCGACCTGCGCCTTTGTGCGATCAGCCAGAATATTCAAGGAGTTGTCACGGAAGCGGTCATACCCTGTCCGTCTGCTGGCAATGGACCTGTGTCTGGAAACATCATCACGCTGAATCCTTGTCCCAGTGCAACGGCTGCCATGTCTCCTGGCGCGGCATCCGGGAACTTTACTCCCGTTGCCTACACAAACCACTCCTCAACGACAAGGCCGAGCCCTTGCCCGAGTGCAATAGCTGCCACTTCTCCTGGCACGGCATCTGGGAACTTTACTCCTATTCCCTATACAAACCACTCCTCGGCGACAAGCACGAACCCTTGCCCAAGTGCAACAGCTGCCACGTCTCCCGGCACGGCATCTGGGAATTTTACTCCCATTGCCTATTCCAACAACTCCTCCTCTGCGAGCGTACAAGGCTCCAACCAAACTTCGACACCTCTCTGCTCAACAACCTTGCCCCTTACCGTATCAGGCAATATGAGCGGTGTGATTCAGGGCCCCCCATCTTCAGGTATGAATGCGGTTCTCCCCCGAATGAGCCGCTGCTAATGCGGCAAAGTCATGAACCAGTCCGTCGAAGTTGTCCTTACCACGATGCAGGCGACAAGCTGTACCAGTGCAGAGCATCCGCCTTGTCCGACGTGTCCCTCCTGTGACTGCTATGCGTTTGAACGAACCTCAGCTGCGAGTTCAAATAACCTTAGCCAACCCGCTCCTACACATGCGACCTCTGGTTCCTGTCTTGGACGAGGATTCGATTGTGTGGATTGTCCAAATGGTCGATTTTGCCCACCACAGGAGACACCAGCTCAGGTTGTCCCGTGCGGATTCGGGTGGCCGTGCTTCCACTGCGAGTCTGGGTGGTTCTGTGCCACGGAGGATGATCCAATGGATACACCCCAAACCCCGACACCAACAGCGACAGCATATTCGGCGCCAAAGAGTACAGTTTCCGCCTCGTTGCTTATCCCCCAGTCAACCCAGCCAAAGGGCGATGACGGAGCTCTTGATTGGGACTATGTGGGTTGTTTTCAAGACGCGATAAACAGAACATTGATCGGATCGAAGCCGTTGGACTACCTCCGTGGAAACATGTCCAATGCCACTTGTATCGAACACTGTTCCTCAAAGGGTTATTTGTTTGCTGGCACGGAATGCGGCAAAGAGTGCTGGTGTGGCTTTTTTATCCGGGACGACGCCGTGCGGCTACCAGAGAACTTCTGCAACACTCCATGTCAGGGGGCAGAGAGCCTGCGCTGCGGAGGCAGTTGGGCTGTATCCGTGTTCATGACTTCAAACGAAGACAATCAAGCAGGTTGTGGAGCAACGCGACTGAGGTCAACATCGCGGGCTTCGTCACCACTTGGCCAGGTAACGACAGAGACACATACCACTCAATCAGGAGCTCCTCCGCCAGCATCGACTGCCCCCATGTATGGGAGCTCAAACAAAGGCAATCAGACAGGCACTGGAACACCGCCAACGTATTCGACATCGCGAGTTTCGCCGCCACTTGGCCAGCCAACGGCAGAGACACCTACCGCTCAGTCAGGGGCTCCTGGGCCAGCATCGATTGCAAACACGGCTCAGCCTTATTCGTGGCCTAGACCAGCGGCTCAGCTGCTGCGTTATGCAGAGCTCAACATCTAATACATTCATGGAAAGAAACAAAAGACTTTTATCTCAAGACGATCGAGCAGGGCGGCACAAGATGAATTTGGGGCAGGAGGCAAGGGGCTCGGAATCACCGGAGTCCTGACGAAGTGAAAATGTTTTCTAGGAATGACGAGCAGTCGTTTCTCTTCTGTTTTTGGAACCTCTCTGCCGGAGTACCTGTGGAGAGGATGTATGCCTTTTCTGTCTCAGTCTTAGCAAGATGTGAATGGATTACGTCTCGCTTCTGAGCTCCGATTCAAAGTTCAACAGAAGCTGTGAAAGCCACGCGGCTTACATTGACGCCATTCTTCCCTAGAATGGCACCTGGAGAGCATCTCATTTCGGCGCATCGACAGTTGGCGGAAGTCCTGGGCCTGGACTCGCCGCCATCCCTTTGTAATGGCCGTCTACCCGCTTCACGGTGGAGCAAGGCAAATCACCGTGCGCCTCTGTTTTGAATCGGCACCAGAACAGTCCTCACAGCTTCTAGACTGTCGATAGGCTTCTTGGCTCCTACGAGTACAGCAAGCGCCCGGGATCGAGGGTTGCTGTGGGCCTATCATGATCAGATGACCATTAATTTGGCCAAAGGTACAGCCACATTGTCATCGTCACCGACCGGGCGGTAGCAGGACGGCGAACATGTCGCGGGCTTGCTCTCGAGCTTGCCACCGTGCGACTTGACCAGTTCTTGCAGCGCGGGTGCCGATTTTGCCAAAGCCGCAAGCCCAACCCTGGTTATACGTGTAAACTTTATATGAGTAAGCAGGTACAGTACGATTAAGCTTGCCGGTAGCTTTGCGCGTTGACCTTTTCGCCCAAGCGTCGAAGTGCCAACCCAGTCTGGTGAACGGACGCTGTCAAGTGCGGAAGCGAAGGTGGGGCGTGGGTGAGGTGACGCCGGTAGGCGAAGCATGGGGAAATGGAAGCTCGGAAATGAGGTTGTCTGATGCCCGCACGGACGGCACGTCGACTTTGCTTGACCGACGCAGTGACGCTCCAACGCCCATGCACATGAAGTCTTCAGGATATGTCAAGAGATGCCATGTACGTCAAGCTGTAGTGCGAATTTCGAAACGAATTGCCAGTATGGACGGCAGAGAGCCCATTCTGCCGCGGTTCATGATGTCAGGCGACATTGACTTTACGCCCACTTGGCGGCAAGCTCCATCGCGCGCGCCAGGGCATACGAGTACGAGGACGAGCGACCTGGGCATCCACAGTCGGGAATGCCACATCGGGAGCGCATTGGCAAGGACGCCTTGGCTCTTTGACGCTGCGCATGGCAGACGTGGTACGATTGCGCACGCAGGGACGCATCCATTGGCCCGGATGGATCTCTCCTGTTTCTGCACTCTGCATGTCATGAGATACAGGGACGGACTGTGTGGGGACGGACATCGCGACAGGTCCAGGTACAAGCTTTGACTTTTGGCAGCTTGGGAGGGTTCTGGCGATCGAGCGATACTGTGGATGAGCGTACCGAGCTGCCGGTTCCAACCCGCAACGCGTGACGACTGCTTGCTGCGATGCGGGTGTGTGTCGCGGATGGCCGCCATCAACTGGCTGGCCGCAGATATCGAATGAAACGAACCTATGCTCGGCATTTCAAGCCAATCGAAGCACGTATTGAAACAGCGTTATGATGCTGCGGCTGTTGCTCTGCGGCGGTCGTAAGACGGCATCGAGAAGTCTCCGAGCCTGCGCCGACCATTTCCATAAGCAAACCTGGAGAAAGCGGTCACCCTGTCCGCGGATTTGCAAGGGCAATTTCGATTGCATGCAGACGTGGGATCAGCACCCCAGGACCTCGGAGAAAGCCAGGGGCAGTTAATCTGGCCCATCGTCCCGCGGCGCTTTCGACCCCAGGATCCGAGAATCGAACTCGCCGAGGTAGGCGTTGGCTGTCCGCATCAGACCACGTGCGGCGGAGCGCTTGCATCCGCCCGTCCGGAGCAGGGACAGGTGCAGGGAGCGAATCCTCCCGCTTGGCCGCCCTCCATCCCCAGACGCCACACCGGCCGTAAGCATCCAAAGCGCGGCGACCCCTGGCGCCCTCCTGCGACCGCCTCCTCGCGGGTGTGACGTGAGACTTTCAGCGTAGACCTTGAGAGCGAGTAGTTTGTCTTTTTAACGACCACCAAAATGGCTGTGTAGGTTGGAACAGGATGGGAACGGTATTTTGATGCGGAGCGGTGAGATCGACATCATGATGGGATGGCGGTAGTGAGACCCAATGACACAGGCAGCGGATGGAAGCCAAAAACTCTTATTCGAGAGAGGAGAGATTGGACAGGAAAAATCACTGTGCAATGGTCTGTAAAGAGCTCACAGCCGTGTGACGGTGGTCCATGGTGGGAATAAACGCAAGTACAGTATACATCTCAGACTCTCACGCGTTCCAGAGTCTCAAATGCCGATGGCTAGGCACAGTCTTTCTTAGTTTAAGTTTTGGCGCCTACAGTGGGTGTACAAGTATTGCATCCTGGAGCTTAAGTGTTTTGGTCCATGCGGAGTAGCGCAATCGGCATTCGGGGTTGCTCGCAAGCATCAGCGCCGGGAGACTCGCTGGCGCAGTGTATGCCTTCATGACGGCCTGATTATCGTGATGCCTGAGCGCTCACGGCCGGTAGACGAGAGCTTTCCACCCCGCATTCTCGCTACGCCACTTCTGATTTCAAGAGTGACGCGAGATGTCATCGATGATGCCGAGGCCGACGTGTTGGGAGGGAGAGCCCATAGCTGTCTCCCTCTGCCCCTGGGCAAAAGTGCCAATATGAATGACACCAGTGTTCACCTGTGCGGGGGCAGTTGTCACTTGCACGGCAGCCAGTCGTTCAAGATTGCCAGGCACAGCAAGAGCGTTTACTCGTAGTCCTCGTGAAGAGGAGAAACCGTCAGTGACGGAAAAGGAAGCCAAGAATTGCGCAGCAGCTTGCGGATCCAAGTCAGGCGAACCCACTTCCACCACCTTACTCGTACTTCCCGTCGTCCGGTTGCCGAGCAGAGCCGAGATCTTTGCCCACTCCACACCTCAACACGAACCATGAATCAAGGAACACGTCGGATCTGGGGTTGAGGGGAAGATGGAGAGACGAAATCTGGAACCAACCCCCAAATCTGGGGTAGAAAGATGCGGAGGAGCAACGACGGGCAAGCGGCGAACACACCGCACGTACAAGTATGTACATCCTGGCCGCAAGAGCTACCCCACAACCATGGTTTCTTCTGCGCCACGGCCTCAATGGCAATGACATCGCCGGTCCACCTCGTGCTCAGGATGAAGATGCTCTTAGACGCAACCGTCTTTTTGCGGCAGGTGTTTGTTAGCTTGGCTTGACTGGCCACGCTTGAACGCCCGTGGCGCGGCGCCTCGTGCTGGCCATGTTCCACTGCCATGTGGCTCTCCACTGAAGAACCAGCAGCCACAAAGGCGCTAATCCTTTCCCACGCGCCGGGTGAATGGGGGTTTACGCGCCTCACCGTGGATGCGCCGCAGGCAAAATGAAGAAAGCTCCGTTCCCCGCGCCAGAACGTGCGGACGTCCAGGTTCCATTGACAGGAGACAACAGAGAGTTGATCTTGAAGCATCTCAGGTGATGCGGATCTACGTTACTGGTGCCAGAGCCGGTTAGTGCCATGCGCTAAGCTTGCGCTCAGGTGTCGACCTTGGCATGAGGCAGTGACAGCTTGTCTCCGAGTCTGGGGTAATCGCACAGACGGGCGCGCACGTTCATGGAAAATTGGAAGCTTCTGGCGGCGTTCTTGGGCCCAGGTAGGACTCAATTGGCAAGAATACAGCGGCTACAGCTGAGGCTGGGTTCTAAGAGGCCCGCGGGGAGCTACATGGCGAGGTGAAGAGCAAGGGACTGGGGACAATGATCGTGTCCGGAGCCAACCCTGTAAATGAGTTGGAAATAGCAGTAGCGCTTTTGCTCTGTTGACCGACGGCAGTTGCAGACTCGGTAGGCACGTGAGGCATGCGCTCCCAGACTACGGCATTCTGAACCGCATCGGGGGAAAGGTGAGCGCGAGCGAGTAAGAGAACAGGCTCCCATTGTCGCGGACCCTAGCCGGAGGGATAGCTCCCATGTGGCCGGCCGTGATCCATGTTCCAGGGTCGTCAATGACTCGCTCCTTGCAGGCCGTGATTTGGCGTTCGTTGGACAAACGGGTGGCCTCTGCTGGGGTGCCGTCGCCGACGATGCAGATTGTATCATCAAACGGCAGGGGGTCCGCTCCACCATCGCCAACGGGACATGGGCGAGGCTGGACGATCCGACCGAGATCCCCCGGCATCCCACGCAGTTGTCATCAATTGCTCATCAGCTGGCGCCGGGAAATGGAGCTCCGTCGTGGCCACCGCAGTGCAGCCCGCAGCGATCAGCGCCCGCCCACGCTCGCGGCAGAGACAGATGAAGCACCGCAACATATGCATGTGCACCGCGGTATCGTGCATGGCTGGACGTGCAAGCGTTTGTGCATGCGCCGCCGAGACGGTTCACGTGGATTCAACCTCGTCCTTGTACGTAAGGCAAATACGGCCATGTCCCCGACGAGCGCAGTTCCCGTCGATCGCGCCGGTTGTCTCGGTTTGCTGTCCGCGATGCTCTCCGTCTCGCTTTATGCCACTCCGCACAATGTCATTGTCATACTGCGGGCGTGCCTCCGCAGGTTCTTGTGCAGCCGATGTGACAAATTCTTTCGCGCCTCTGACGACAGCATTGATGGATCTCTGCACCCAACCACCTCCTTGTTCAGTAGGTGTTTGCAAGTACATACATGTATGCGTGGGGGTGCGGTCGGCGGATGAATGGCTCTAGCATCGTCGGTCGCAGCGGTTATTATCAAATTACCATGCGTGGCGTAGCATTCAACGCGGATCTCCTTTCATTCCCGATCCGCTTGCAACGGCTCGTTGTGGGCGCAAGTGCCGTTTCCGTAGTCGTACTGGTAGCCCTGTTTGCCTGTACGGTACTCGTACTTGCACCCATCAAACAAAGCCGCGACGACGCATCCACAGCACCGACAGGGCCTGCAACCACACCGGCATCAATCCCCGAGCTCCCCAAGCCCCTCTGCGTTCGAGAAGTCCTGGGGACCTTTGCTCTGCTTCCCCTGTGCTCTGAATCGTTGTGGCAATATGCGAGGGCGTCCAGGGCCACCCTTGGACGAGGGTTGGAGGGCCATGATTGCCCGGCGTTGCTACGGCGTGGCAGCCCTGCTGCTGCACGAGGTGGTGGAGCAGCGCAGCAGAGTCTTCGGCGCTGCGCGGCGAGCGAAACGAGGTTCGCAGGCATCGACGCGGCATCTAGCTCCGTGCCGGGGCACCGAGAACCAGGGTGAAGCTAGCCTCGCCTCCAACTCGCGCCTCTCCTTTCGTGGCCGCTGCTCGTATGCCCCAGACAGCGCCCTGGTCGCCGTTCCCCGTCCCCGTCGACAATACCACGGCCGCCCACACCGGAACCACATCGTGGGTCTGAATTGTTCCTTTCGTCCTCGTAGTTCCCTCCGCCCCCAACGGGCCCCTCGGGCTCCTCTCTGCGGGCCGCGCCCCTACTCGAACTAAAGAATTGAACCAGACTAGTTTGTTGTTGAGAGGGTGAGAGGTCAGCAGCGAGTCAGCAATGCTAAGGTGCTGATCTTCCGCTAGATATCATCTGCCGCCCGCAAGATCGATTTGAGGCATCTTCAGCGTTGTCGAGACTGCATAAGGCACGTTTGAGATCCCTCAATCCACTCATTCCTACTCTGGGCTTGGATGAGCAACAAGTCCCCATTTGACTCCGACATCCCTCTGTCCAGCAATCTCCGTGGATGCAGACAACTTGACGCTCCTCGGACGCTCCTCGCCCGCTCAACCAAGCCTCGAGGCAAACTCCCATCGGCCGCATCCCTCCGCCGGGACGCACCCCCGTTGCATCCACCACGTCCCCTTGCCCCGACTCCGCCCTGGCTGCGGATCGGGTGTGGGCGTACCGGTACGTATCGTCTCGGACTAAAAGTTGCCTAGTGGATGCGTGTCTCTTGACCCTTGAGCCTAATTCCAGCCAGGCGGCGGCGCCAACCGCACCAAGGCACCACGCGCTCGTCGGTCGACTGACGGCCGCTCGTTCTCCTCTAGCCCGCGCGCGGTGGCATCTACGGAGAAGGGGATTCGCCTTTCCCTTGCTCCGCTGGCTTTGCGACCGCTGCTGCTTCGCGCAATGCATGGCCCCGTTTCCATACATCGTCCTAGTCGCGGCCCCATGCTAACCCACCTCGCCGCACCGTGTGCTTGTACGTGGCAATCCATGCGTCCCGATCCAATGGCTTCACCTCTGCCGACCGTGTTTAAAAGGCCGCTTCCCTCCCCGCACCATGTCCAAGTCCCGGTTGCCACTCTGTTCAGCTTTGGTTCATTACAAGTAGTTCCTTGATACCCGTGGACCGTGTTTCGAGGCTGCTTCGCTCTCCGCCGCCCAACATCTACATAGACCCTTCGATCTTGAAGCGAGTTTCTTCGACACCGTTGGACCACAGACACGCAATGGCTTCTGAGCAGGCCAACGTCGCTCCCGTGCTGGAGAAGGGGGCCAACGGCGGGAATCTTCATACTCACCACCATGACTATTCGCAAATGACCAACGGTCTGGCCCGGGCCGACGCCGGCACCCTCCACCCAGGCGCGTGGAAGCCGTACGAGCACCGAAAGCTCGCCAACCCGGCACCGCTTGGTCTCTGCGCTTTCGCTCTCACTACCTTTGTCCTGTCTGCCATCAACATGCACACCCGAGGCGTCGCGGAGCCAAACGTCGTGGTGCCTCTGGCTTTCGGCTACGGTGGTCTCGTCCAGCTGCTTGCTGGCATGTGGTAAGTTTCCTTCAATGAGAATGCCCCGACCGCCATCGGTTGAAGACGAGCCTACCCGGCGAACCAGTCGCCTATCACCAATCGCTCGTGCCATATGGGCTGACCAAAACGTGCGTTTAGGGAGTTTGCTTGCGGCAACACATTCGGCGCCACTGCCCTCTCGTCGTACGGTGGCTTCTGGATTTCGTATGCCATTCTTTTGACTCCCGCATGGGGCATCACGGCGCCTGACGGTCCGTACGAGGGCCAAGTCGCCAGCCCTCTCGCCTTCTTCCTGACGGGCTGGTTCATCTTCACCACGATCCTGCTGCTCTGCACCCTGCGGTCGACCGTCATGTTTTTCCTCCTCTTCTTCACCCTCGACCTTTGCTTCCTGTTCCTCGCGACGGAGCAATACGCCAACGACATGGGAAGCAAGGACGCAGCGCTTGCCCTGCAGAAGACGGGCGGTTTCTTTGGCTTCTTGGCCGCGTTCCTGGCATGGTACAACGCTTTGGCCGGTATCCAGGACAGCAGGTAAGTGGCTTTGCCAAATTACTCTGAACTCTGTGGTTGAGGAGACGTCGCGCTGACCGTAATGCAGCAACTCTTTTTTCCAGGTTCCCGTCTTTCATTTCCCCTGGTCCGACAAGGGCAGGGAGCAACGGGGTGTCAAGAGCGAGCGCGCTCTGGCATAAGTGCACGTGGTCTGCGAATGCTGCTGCTTGGTCATTTTCTGCGTCACGTTGGGAGTGAAGTAGAGTGAGGGATTTCGATACCAGATATTGTGAGAGGAAAGCATTGGGTTGTCTCTAGTTGTGAAGTTCTTGGGCCACAGGTGACACAGCGTCGCGTGTGCGCGTTGAGATCTACGACTTGTCTCGACAACTTTCAGCCGTGTTGTGGAAAGATGCAATTGAGCTACGACGACTAATAACACGGTTTTCAACAACGACTTGCGCGATGCTGTAGTGTTTCGATACCAACTAGCCGGCGTGGTCCTCGCAGGCATGCACCGATGTGGAGGGTTCGGGTCTCTGTCAGAGATTTGAGGCAAGGAAATGCCAGTGATTTATTGCGCATTTGATTCACTCAAGCCAACCACGTGGCAAGCCAAGGCACAAAAAGTGATACCTTCAGTTCCCGGTCTGTACTTTGTTGCTCGTTATCTTCGCAGCCAATAGCTAAGCACGTGGTCGGTGGGCTGATCGCTCCCTGCGTTGGAAGGAGGCTGCTCCCAACGGGCCTTCGTCAATCCAAAGACGCCCGTTCGTACTTCAACTCTGCAGCAGCCGTCTTTGTTCCGTCCTCCAGCCCGTCGGGAGTTTTTACTTCTCTCTTCCCCAACCTTACTGTCGCCATCGATCTGCGCCAGTACCCCAGATTCGCATCCTGGTCCAACGGCGAAAACCCTCGCCTAAGCCGGCCCGACGCTTACATGTACGCAACTGCTTCACTTCGGCCAGGAATCTTTTGCCCTTGGAGGCTCGGCGGCTCAACGGCCATCAATGAACGCAGTCCTTTGTCCGCCTCCTCGTGGCCGTGCTCGCAAGAGGTTTCCGCTCTGAGAGCGGGCGGCTCGTGGCACTGGAAGCACCTGCAAAGCTGCCTCTCGGCCGGGTCCGCTCGTCTGCAAAGGTCGGCCACGACTGCGACTCAAATGACATTTCCTGATACGGAAGCTCACAATCTGCATCTCGCCTGCGCATGCGGTCTCAATGACGGCCAATAAACCCTCTTACGAAACCCTTGTTGGTTTGCTGACCCGATAGGGCGTCGCTGACACAGCCTTGGGGGGGCCGGGCTGGCTCGTCATAGGTCCCCCGCCTTCAGCGTTGCCGCATCAAGATGCCGGCGGGCGTTATTGGCCGCCCGCCTATTCCCGGCCCTGTTTCCGCTCCTATATCCGCCTCGACGAGGCTCATTCGCCCGTTTAACCTTGGAAAAGTGGCTCTCGACGATGTGCTAAAGCCGCCGCCGGCTCTAATAGCACCGTCTCGTAGGGCGAATTCTACTTCCGAGGATGGGTCAGTCATGGCAAGTAGCGTTTTTTCCTCGGGTCGGAGGGCGTCGCCAGGGCCGCCTCCTCTCCTCTCATCATCAAGCAAAACGCACTCTTCCTTCGTCAGTTTCGCCTATCCTGGATCGCGCGCGGCCACCTGCGTGACGGACAGGCACGATGGAACTGGCTGGGCACCAGCAACAGCCCGCTAGCGAAGATCGCACTGCAGCGGGGTCTCAGTCTGAAACTGCCGCCGCGCCCAAAGATAACCCGTCGCCCGGCGTCGGCGTTGTGAACGATGGAGAGAACATCAACCGCCTATCTGCAGAGGCCCAAGACGATGCGCCGGAGCATAGCGGTCCCCCTCCACCTCCTAATGGCGGCTATGGGTGGATATGCTGTTTATCTGTGTCTACCATCAACGGTCACACCTGGGGCTTGAATTCGAGTTATGGCGTCTTTCTAGCTCACTACCTGGCAAACAACACGTACCCGGGCGCCACGGCTCTCGATTACGCCTTTGTCGGTTCCCTTAGTATCAGCTGCGCGCTCCTCATCTCACCCATCGCCACTATATGCACGCGCGAGTTTGGCACCAAACCGACCATGCTGGCAGGCGTCGTCATGGAGGCGACGAGTTTGATATGCGCCAGCTTTGCCAACAAGATCTGGCACCTATTTCTCACACAGGGTGTGCTCTTCGGCGTGGGTATGGGGTTCCTATTCACTCCCTCCGTGGGCATCGTGCCCCAGTGGTTCAGCACCCGTCGGTCCCTTGCAAACGGCATCTCTGCCGCCGGTTCCGGGCTTGGCGGCGTTCTGTATTCGTTTGCTGCGGGTGCCATGATCCGAAATCTCGGTATCGAATGGACGTTTAGGATCCTAGGCATCATTGCCTTTGTCGTCAACACCACATGCACGCTTCTGATTAAGGACCGCAACAAGGTCATCGGCTCGAGTCAGCTCGCGTTCGACACAACTCTATTCAAGCGCGTCGAGTTCTTGCTGCTTCTCGCCTTTGGCTGGTTCAGCATGCTGGGTTACGTCGTGCTCATCTTCAGCTTGGCCAACTACGCCAACGAAATTGGGCTGGGCGCATCCGAAGCGGCGCTGATCAGCGCCTTCTTCAATCTGGGCCAGGGTGTCGGCCGGCCGTTTGTTGGATACTTCAGTGATCGTACTGGGCGTCTGAATATGTCAGCGCTGATGACGCTCCTTGCGGGGCTCTTCTCGCTGATCATCTGGGTCAACGCCAAGGTCTACGGTGTGCTCATCTTCTTCGCTATCATCTGCGGCAGCGTCGGCGGCACATTTTGGACCACGATTGGGCCCGTCACCGCAGAGGTCGTTGGATTGAAACACGTCCCGTCGGCTCTCAGCCTCATCTGGCTGACCATCATGCTGCCGTGTCTCTTCAGCGAACCGATCGCCCTGCAGATCGTCTCCGGGACCGGCAGCTACCTCGGCACGCAACTCTTTACCGGCTTCATGTTCATCGCCGCCGCCATATGTCTCACGGTTCTGCGCGGGTGGAAGATTGGCCAGATACGCGAGGTGGCGCGGCTGACCAACGAGGCTCCCGAGCACATCGACCCGGTCAAAATCGAGAACAATGAGGAGTATAATGTCAGGAGCCGCAAAGTCGGGCGTAAGAGAATGATCGCCGACTGCTGGAAATTGAAGCATGTGTAGTCATGGTGTCGCCGTCAGGATTAACACCACATTTCAGGTTGCATCGTCAAGGCGCTAGTAGCGAAGCGTGTCTTTTATTGTGCCGGACAGAGGTGATGGTCTTGTCGAAGGTCTGTGGCGTTGAGCAAGTTGGGTTGGCGTCGTCGCCGCTCTTGCTCCTGCTTGGCTCAGTCATGGCACCAGCATCCCTAGTCACACTATGCATAGTGTGAAATTATGCATGTCCGTTACGGTGGAATCGGAGAAAACGGTGCAGAATGAACGCTGCAAGAAACGGGGACGGGGCATTCTTGTACGGAGTACCGGCGCCCGGTTTCGCTCTCTGGAGCTCGTGCATCGCCGTTATATGTATCGTACTCGGTAGACGCGAAGGAACAGGCGCATCTCTAGACCAGACTCTTGCTTCTCAACGTCTTGGTAGAGACATGGCACCTCTTAAGTTGGATCTCGAGAGCCTTTGCAGCAGGAAGCGCAGAGGATCCAGCGGCCGCAGAAGGCGGCTGAGCAAAAGGCTCTCGCCCTGGAGAAGAGGAGGCAAAGAGGCAATTCCTGATTGATGCCAGGAATGCAACCGCGTGTAAGTCCGGCGGATCACGGATCCGACAGGTCACCGGGGATCCCTTCTGCGCTGGTACTCGTACACGGCAAGCTATCTTAGTGCCCAACCTGGTTTAGATGCTGGGATAAACGCAGGCACCTGAGCTTTTTTGGTGCGTAAGTGGGGGCTAAAAATGCTAATTTAAACCCTTGTACTCGCACGTACTTCGTACTGAGTAGTCCGTACTCGCAACCGTCATACTCGTACCTACCGTGCCGTGTGTGCATGCTCCGACATTTGAATACTAACTACCTTCCTAATCATACCGTTTGAGGTGACGCAACATCTTGCTGCCTGGAAAGAGTGACTTGTCTGGCGGGTACGCAAAAAACACCCCCGCTCGACACACGTAGGTTGGTTGGACAAAGCGGCGGCGAAGTATTCACATCACATCACACTTTTACTGTACTCGTTCAACAAAGGCAGCGTGGAATCCTACCTTCTTCAATAAGTAACCGGTTGTTGATTCTTATAAATACGCCTTCAAGCTCAACGTCTTGACATTTGCCTTCACTCCGTTAAGTTCATGCCGTCCACTTCCTCTTAATCTAAGACACCACTACCTGATCTAAAACTTCAATACGTCTCTAAAGACGAGCACAATGGCGATCTCTACTAATGGTGCGAGCTCGATGGAAACCGCTGCTCAGGATCACGGCGAGTATATTCGTGACCTCGTTCGTTCCAGATTCGGCCGAGAAGTTTGTCCCCTGGACCTCATCTCGCCACCTGCTTCCTCAATCTAATACCTTCACAGGTAGAAAAGTTAGACCGCCTGACTGGTGGGCTCAACAACTTTGTCTATCGTCTTACTGTTACTGCTGCGGACGGCTCGCATAACAAAGACCCCAAGATCACGACTCAGTATGGCGCTGCTCCGTTGCCAGATGCCTCGACTCAGCTCGTCATACGCATTTCAAACCCAGCTTCTGGGCTCAACGAGAAAGTTCGCGTTCAAAATGAAGTAGCTGTGATGATATTGATGCGAGAAGCCCTGGCGCCGTTCAATTCATCGATTGTGCCTGTCTTATACGGCTGGGCATCTGGCGAGGCCGGGAAAGGTTGGACATTATGCGAACACCTCCCTGGTGAGCCTCTCGGGGACAAGTTCGAAGGTCTTAACGATGAGGCGAAGAGAGTTATAATAGCGCAAATCGCCCAAATTCTCAAGAATATCCAGCAATTTCGCCTCCCAAGATCGATCAACGGCTACGGTGGCCTGGGCTTTGCTAAGGATGGCAGCATCGTGACTGGCCCGACAGCCATTAAAGGCGGAGGACCCTGTAAGACGCACTCGGCTCTATATGCCGAGTATCTCCAAACTCAGCGTGAATTATCCAACAAATGCGATGTGGTCAAAGGCTGGAAAGGTACAGACCTTCCAGGACGAATTGAGAAGCTTGCAAACGAAACGTTTATTGGCGTTTGTGAGTGGGAACAGAGCATTCGACCAACACTTGTTCACGGCGATCTTGGTAAGGATTGACTACTACGAAGATATTTATTTGCCGAGTGCTAATTACGATTACGATTTATAGATATCCAAAATATACTTTTTAACCCGGAAACAAATCGTATTACAGGCCTAGTTGACTACGACTGTGGCCATATTGGTTCCCAAGCCGACGAGTATTTATACTCCTTCCCTCATTTAGGTTTTCACGTCCCTCCTATTATCAAGGGTAATGAGGATATTTTACTATTGAGAAAATTCCTCCTTCATGGCGTCGACTACGAGCAAGTAGCCCATCGGCCGAAGGCTCTGGTAGATTGGAAAGTCGTGCTTATCATGGATGAGGAGCTTGCTAAAGCAGGCGTGAAGCGTCCACTTGATATAACGGCGATGGAGGAAATCTCAACAAGGTACTATATTACGCAAAACGTCAGTCCGCCGATTTTCTTTCTCAAGCAATGCTGCCAATGCTGCTCTGGCGACCCAAAACAGCTCCAAAAGATGAAGGACAACGAGCAGAAAGAGCTGGAGAATCATCTGGAGTCCTTAGGTTATTAGTCAATTAGCCTGACCTAGTTCTCTTTTGTCTACTTAATGAGAAATCTTACCGCCAGTACCTTAAACCCTAAAACTTCCATTTCCTCTGCCGCGGGCTGCCTTGGGTCATTACAAACAGTAAGCCAAGTTCTATGAGCCGGAAATCACGGAGCATCATGTGTCTCATCAAGCCAAAGTGTGCAGTCGACATCGAGACTACGTATAGTGATCGTCAAAAACAGACAGCAATACCATCTTCTCTACCCATAGTTTCTATGACTACCACGTCATGCCATGAAGTCGCTCAGACACCATTCTTCCTGCGACGAACCTTACCTTTGGCTATTGGATGAGTTCTTTTTCATGCGTGTTGGCACACCGAATGGGCGGGCGCATGCATATAGCTACGTGGCTCCCTCCCAGACCAATGTCCCCAGGCTCAGTGAGGCCGCCACTTCGACCAGCGCGGGCAGAGAAAAGGCTAATGCAGGCGCCGGTCTCGCGAAGAACAAGAAGGTAATAATGCGAAGCTTTTGAATCCTTGAATCCATAAAGTTATCCTGGTTCCAAGATTCTGAAGCTTTTTAAATTAGATTGTTGTACATACGCACAACAGCAAACTCTCAAATCTAGCCCCGTCGTTCAGGAACGCTCGCCCCCCAACCTCACTAAAGACTTTGTTACTCCTTTGTCTCTCGAACCATCCAACATGAACACCTGCTGACAGTGTTTGACGTGACTTTCCTGGTCATATCGGGCCTCCATAACACTAGCTCCCATCCCGTTATCCAACCTCCATTGTTTGCGCCAATAAAAGGAGCAATGTAGGACATGAAACCCCAATGAAGTGTACACGTATCCTCCAGGGCTCGCAGCTAAGCCGGCCACCTCGTCCAGCGTTAAAGGTGACGTGCCGTTATCGTACGCCCAGTAGTCCCATTCCCCGTTGGGACCTGGTCCCGACGTAGCGAATTCGTGCATCAGTTCGTCGTCACGGCAGGGCGGTGGCAGCCAGGACAGAGAAAGCACGTCGAAAATGCATTGCAAGGATTTGGCTTCTTCGATAGTGGTGCCGCAAGAACAGTTTGGCTTTTGGAGAGTAGTTTGGGTTGCAAGAGAAGGCTGCAGCAAGAGAGTGTTTAGAAGGGACAGGGTGCGGAATGTGAAGGTGATTTGTAGAATGCTGTAGATCACGAAAGCGATGAAGAAAATTGTTCTTAGTAGTGACTGGTTTTCCCTTTTCCGAGTGTTGATACTTGAGTTTTGATGGCACTCGCTGAGAGGTTCGTATTCGACTTTGGATATGCCCATGGCGTTGGAAACAAAACGAAACATAATTCCAGCTGGTTAAGTCTCCCGTAATGACCACCTAATCACATGCGAGGCAGATAGGGAATGAGATGTCGCTGGGAACAGAGCAGCGCTCTAGCGTGGGTAAGACGTACTGCTTTCAAATAGAGTTGATTGGTGTCAGTCAGATGTAAATGCAGTACGGGAAGAACTCACGCCTGGATGAGTGCTTTTGTATAGAGGGCGGCAGGTGCTGGTCGCGGAATCTTGCTCCGAATGTGGGCACACTGAATGACGTTTTCCATCAGCCACGATGAAGGCCTCTGGTTTCCCTCGGCTACAGGCCAGACGGAGTGAAATGGGGTCAATGAGAGCTGAGCGGAGTCTGACTAATTACCGGGCCGCCTGTCAATGCACAAGGAGGGAAGGTGTATCAAGAGATGGACACCAGAGCGTGATCACGCCTGTATAACCATGCAGCGGTGTTGGTTCTAAGTTCATTTCCTTGTGCATATTTCTGTACCTGTCAATCTCATTGGTGAAATAAAGATGATGAGCGGCGGGACAGATATTGAGCCAAGCCCCGTGCCCCGTGCATCGCGAAGTAAAGCGGAGATACATGCCCGTTTGAACAAACACTACATATGCTGTTAGTCCAATTTGCCACTTGTACTCCAGTTGCATATGCAGTGGTAACTCTGCTACATCTGCTATTGGTCCTTCTGTTGCATATGTAGTTGGCAACTCTACAATATCCGCTATTGGTCCTTCTGTTGCATATGCTGTTAGTCCAATTTGCCAGTTTGTACTCCAGTTGCATATGCAGTTGATAACTCTACTACATCCGCATTCGGGAGCCAGAAAAAACGCGCACCCCTTCATACAAACTGTCTGCTTCCCATTTGCATGCTTGTTCTACCTGAGAGAGATAATTGAGTACCACCGAGCAGTGCGATTGCCTCTAAATTTAGGTATATGCCGGATACGCATTAGACTTCATCATGAGTATTTTATTTTTTTATTTTTTTGGGAGGTGCTTTGCCCAGTCTCATTCAACAAGCTCTCGCAACATTTCATCAATCACTGCTGTTTGGGGGGCGCGTTTTTTCTGGCCCCTGCGTGATCCGCTATTGGTCCTTCTGTTGCGTATGCGGTTGGTAATTCTACTACATCCGGTCTTGGTCCTTCTGTTGCATATGCAGCGGGAACTCTACTGCATCCGGTCTTGGTCCTTCTGTTGCATATGCAGCGGGAACTCTAATACATCCGCTCTTGGTCCTTCTGTTGCATGTGCAGATCATACCACTAACACTACCATTACATATGCGGTTAGTACCTTCGTTGCATATGAGTAAGCTATGCTATTGGTAGGTCTGGTGCAGAGGACGTGGATAATCCTGCCGCATATGCTGTTGGAAACTGTTTCATCTTGTCATTGCTTGTACTGCAACATTTGTCGTTGGTACTATAGTGCGAGAATTTGACTACATAATGTAGAATCAGAGTTGCTTCCCACATGCCTCTCTTAGATTAGATTCGTATGTATAGTGTTTGAGCACTTGCCTTTTCTGACAACTTGATGACGTTGTTAAATGTGCGATGAGGCAACACCGTAATATGCTTAAATGCTTTGGTGACGTGATAAGGATAACACTGATCTTCAGCCAAATGACGTCTTGATTTTCAGTGCCTCTTGCAGACTGCAGACTAACAAACAAGGCAGGTTAAGCAAAGCCTAGACTTGGCACCGTTGATCCGCGGAGCACGCTTGCATGCCTCTACAGCGTCGAGAGACGTTGCCAACATGTCCCTTGCCTGCGACTACCCAATCACGTGGAAGTGTCATGAACCGCCTACCAACAGATTCAGAGTACGAAAGCTCCGTTTTTCTGATCTTGTACTCTTGCCTATGGCGTTTGCGCCGAAAACATAATAATATGAGTTACTACAGCGAGGACCCGTTAGGACTGAGTGTCGGGGGTTTCATTATAAATAGAGGCAACGAAACCCTCACGCATTGCAAGAATTCATTTTCCCCAAGTTCTGCAGTTTAAAATTACCCACCATCTTCAGTCCATCTCACTACATTCAACACTCATCATGGTTAAGCTCACTATCCCGTATGGCGCGCTGGTGCTCTCCCTTGTTGTGAAAGTTCAAGCCATCCCGACGTTTCCAGCCAGTGGTCCTGTGGTGTCTATTATAGACCCTCGCGGACCGGACGACTGGCAGAGCACACTGTCTGATGATACTCGTCATCGCCTCGACGTGGCTCGGCAGCATTTAGGGGATGAAAGCGGTGCCGGCCAAGCATTTCGGAACGATACCATTATGCGGTGTGTTAGGAGTACACTAATGCCCTGTTCACTTGCTGTCAAGATCTAACGTACGAATATCTTCATAGCGTTAATATTGAACGCGAGGCTTTGGACCTCTCCCTGATTGATCTATCGCAAGCCTTTGGAATAGGGCTTCCCGCCTCCCGTGCTACCATTGCCAAGAGAGACTTCAGCAAGCGCAGCGACGCCGAGGACTTCCGCGAGGAAGGCTACCTCCGGGGCGGGACGATGTACTACCCCAACAGCGTCGAAAAGCGCAGCGACGCTGAGGACTCCCGCGAGGAAGGCTACCTCCGGGGCGGGACGATGTACTACCCCAACAGCGTCGAAAAGCGCAGTAATAACGCGTACAGCAGTATTTTAAACCGCGACAACCTTGCATTAGGTGCCATTGAGAGAGTCAATATCGCCCATCGTATTCTCGGTCAACCGGAAGTCAATATAGAGCAAGCCACCGAGATGAAATCACACGGTGATGAGTACGTGTCGGAGTACTGGCAGTCCTCAATGAATCACGGTGGGTTCTGGACCACCGACCAAGCCGCAGGTAAGCCAAATTTTATCAAAGGTGGACAGGTAAACGGTTTCGGCTTCACGCAGAGCACATTCCACAGGCTTCATTGCCTTGCGAACCTGCGAATGATGCTCGCCTGGCATATCACCGGCAACGGCGGCAAGATGACCCGTGATATGAATGTCCACGCCATCCACTGTCTAGTACGTATTAATCCCCCGTATTAGAATGAATTTGGAGATATATTTGCTAATCGAATGATGTTTATAGGAGTATGTCCGCGGGCGCGAGTTGAGAAAGCCTGATCTGAACGAGGAGCCTATCGATACTGTTGATTACAAGGGCATGGGGATCCACTAAGTCTGGAAGCAACAGCATGAAACTGTGCAAGTGGAGGCTTTTCTGATATAAGTGGAAATGAGTTCGAAACGCATAGCAAAGGGATGTTGTCTCCGATGAACGTAGCAAATGTTAAAACCCGTTGCGGTTTACCGGCAAGAAAGAGAGGACACGTCTCGCACTCCGAGATTGTTATATAAGCCGCAATTATGCTAACAGCGTTCGGAGCCTCGCGGAAGGAGATAGAATGTTCGGATTGGCCAGCTATTCTGAGTTTAATCTTATGCGTCTCATTTTGAAAAGCAAAGCTGCTGGCGCTCATTAACACTGGTGGTGGTGTAGTACGAGTAGACGAGCAGATGCAAGCACGGCGAGACATGTCCGTAAAAAACGGTGGATGCCCGACAAGAAAAGTTATGCGCGAGGCAGAATTGTGTAGCCCTGGCTCGTGGCATAGCTCAGGACAGGTTTCGGACACCGCGCTAAAAGCGGCCCTGCTCAGGTGCCTCTTCTGCAGGTGACAAACCCACATACAGGGTTGGCACAATTATCTTAGATTAGAAACAGAATTACAAAGCACGGTATATAACCAACACATACTGTACGCTGATGCTAGTGACTATCTGTGCATACTTCACCAAGCGCGTCGTGCGGTAGTGGGAATGGCAAAGTAGCGTCTCAGGTATGCCGTGACACCCGGTCCGCGAGATTGAATGCAACCACAGAACGTGCTTCTATAATTAAGTTTCTAGACAACTTTTGATGCAATGCGGCATGGGGCCCCATGCCGCGTGGCGCGTGGGTGCCGGACGGAAGATCGGCAGGTGCTGAAACATGCATGGCCTCCGCTGCAGGGACCACACGATGGCAAGTGGCGTCTTAGCGGCTCTGATTGATGTCTCTGATGCATCGCAGGCGGATGCTTGGACCAGTTCCTGCTGCCCGGCGTGGTTGCACTTCATAGAGTTGGCCATGTTTCGAATAAGCGGCCGGAGACCTCGTCCAAGAGCAAGCTCTTCTTATCTCCTAAAGATCAGGAAAGGTGCTTCCCTCCCCAAGACAATGTTCGAAGGGAAACCAAGATTATCCTTAGTCGTGGTCTCTCCCGAGGAAAATTGCTTATTTCGCCGCTGATCCTCAGACCATCCTCTGTCCAAGTACTAAAAGACTTCCAAGCCACCCACAGATTCTGCTTGCTCACTATGTAGTCTACCTCTCAAAAGCACAGGCAGCATGCTGGCCAGCGTGTCGACGTCTTTGCTTGCGAGCCTTCCTGGAGGCGCTTCACGTGTACCTTCAAAGCTCTCCTGCTAACATGAATAGGCAAGTGAACGTGCTTGGCAAAGTTAGTGCTGGACTATTAGAAAGCGGAAAGTATGTCAAAAATTGCTAGGAAATTCTATGGCCCAGTGCGGGCCCAAGTGCCGGATCAGCTCTGGTTCCCAAACATGAAGGAAAGCATAGCCCATCCTCGAGACGCTACATATATTGTCCCCCATGATCTTGCCCATGACCACGAGGCTCATGAAAGCCACGGCAATCGACCAGGCCATCATTTGCTCCTCGTCGAAAAGTGTCGTGTTAGGAAATTCAGTCGCTGTTGCCCAAAGCCCATTTGGGGACGGATGGCGAAACTCTTCCTGCGGGAATGCATGGCACGGCCCCAATTCCACCCCGCGACAGGCTGCGCATTCATTTCCCGTAGAGTAGTATTTGTAGGCCGCTGCGTAATAGGCTCCCAGCTGGCATTTATCATAAGAGAACCGATACGGGGACCGAAGCTCGGCTCGCTCTTGGAAGCCGTGCCACGCAAGGGGAAGCCCGAAGTTTGCCTCAAAGAGGCGCCACCGGGTCATGACCATGCGATGCCAAGTCTCAATGGGGAACTCGCCTGGAGTTAGGGACAGCAGAGGGTGCCACTCGTTTTCTAGCCACTCCGCTGCTATGTTCAGGTCAGGGCCGGTGTAGATCTTCGTCGCAAACCCGCACTCGATCACGGGGCAGTATCTTTCGTCCTTGGCTAGCTCTTCGGATAAGCCTGGTTCGTCAAATGGCGCCAAGGTTGCGGAGTTTGGGCGCGTCGGCCGGCCATCAAGAGGCAAGCGTCTAAAGAAGTCTTCTGCGTAACGAACGTCAATGAGAGCGCGCGTAGCGTCCATCTCGAGACTGTCTTCTCAAATCAGCTTTCTGGGGGCTGATTGGTTCACAAGATGCTTCAAGTAGAGGACAAGTATAAAAACGGCATCCGGAGTAGTTGGGAACTCAGAAAGGTAGTTATCAGCGAAAGACGAGGAGACAAATTAGACACAAGCTGCCCTTAATGCCGCCAGCACGTCGTTTTATGCTGCAGCCAACGTGACGTGACGCACAGAAGCCGCACAAGTAGATAGAGTACAGCGAGAGTGGTACGCGGACAAGCATGTGAGCTGGTTGGCAAAGGGAGTAGTCAACGATGTACGTTGTGTGAGTTCGGGCTACACCCGTTCGGAAGAAATTCACAATCAAGTCAAAGCTCATCAGGGATGTCGTTTGCGCCTGCGGCTGGCGCAACGAGGAAGCGGACCAAGACAGCGATGAACAAAGGTATGTAGGTAGTGCATAGCGCAATGCAAACGCCGGCGACGACAGACTAGTCAAGATTTTACTTCTTTGCAGTATTGACTCAGAAGCGGCCGTAGAGAGAGCCTTGGACTCGCCACCGTGAATCCTTGGTGACTCCAGTCCGCGCGTTTTAAACTACGCGCACGTTCAGCCTACTGTTGGTGAAGTCAAGCAACAAATTTGATAGAGAATTGAAGAAGAAAAGGGGAAAGGTAATTTTGGAATGTCAACCTTGGTGAGGTGCGTTGCAGGAGAGAATAGGTGAGTTGGGGCCCTTGTAAGCAAGCACGTGAGTTGGCGTTTAGGGAGCTGCGACGCGTCTCCCGCGCCCCGCTAAAAGTTAACGACGTTCACCACAACGTCATACCAGACCCAATCCCGGGCGGTGTCTGCGACGAGGCCAGGCAGGATCTCTGTCCGTGAGATGTGCCCTTCGACGGCACTAGGCCTCGAGAATGTGGCTGCTGGAAAATGAGGAGGCCTTCGAGGGCAAGTGCTCACCTGCCGCCTGGATAGATCTGTTCACTAACATGGTCGCAGGCCGCCAGCTTTGGCTGAGGCCTGGCAAGACGTATCTCTTTGGGAGAACGGCAGCAGAGCGTAAGAGCCTCTGATGCTTCGAGTCAATTAGCAACTCTAGAATTCTAACGCTTCATAGCCGGGCAGCTCGCGATTTCCCACAACACCATCTCGCGGAAACACCTGACTATCACGGTGGACCCTGTCGAAGATGGCCATGCGTACCACCTCACCAGCCGCTCGAAGCTCACGATCGAGGACTTGGCGACAAAGATAGGGACAGTCGTCAACGGGCAAAAGATCAGGGGTCAGAAATACGTCGTCGATGCCGAAGAGGCAGAGATGACAATGGGCAAATGCCCCAGCAAGTTCCGGTAAGCTGCCAGCGGCGGAATACTTCTAGGCACCGTCAGGCTGATTCGTCGCTAGCATAACTTGGTTTCCCGTCGTCTTCACTTTTTCATTTACGAAAAAGGAGCTCCAAACGCAGCCCCTCGTATCACTGCAAGAGCAGTTCGAGAACCTCGACATCAAGCTCCTCAACGACTATAACGTGGAATTCACCACTCATGTCGTCTCCAAGAAGCGAAATACAGCCAAGGGACTCCAGGCTCTGATAAATGGCAAATACGTCGTTGCAGAGTCTTTCATCGACGCCGTGATGCAGGCCGCCGAGCTGCCCTCTGGAGGCGACGCCACGGACACCTGCTTGCTGGAGCAGGACTTTGCAAAGTACTGGCCCAATGCCATGCAACATTTGCCTCCCAGGGGCGGCGAACCGGTCCAGCATCCGGATTCCATCTACACTCCTGACGTAGGGCGCAAAGATGTGTTCGACGGATACACGTTTATCTTTTACGACGACACCCAGTATAAAAACCTCCTCGCGCCCATCACCAACGGCTTCGGAAAGGCCATGCTCCATACCATTACTCCCGGTGAAGAACAAATCGATGATTTTGTTCGATATGTAAAGGAGGTGGCTGGAGAAAAGGGCCTTGGCTCTTTTGACGACGGAAGTGAGGGCAAGGGGGTGGTTTTGGTGCGATACTTGCCGGCCAAAGGCGACCTGGTCAGCTGGTACACGGAGTTCATCACGGCTGTGTCGCTGCGGCTCGATCACCGGCCCATCGAGCAAAACGAGTTTCTTGAGGCTATCCTCGTCAAGGACGCCAGCATGCTACGCCGCCCATTAGAAGTAGAATCCTCGGCGCCAATGCAGGACCACAGACATACCAGACAACCTACTGCAGCGGCCAATAGCCAAATCAGCTCCAACGACAGCAATGTGGAACGAGCAGATACACAGCCTGCCGTTGAGGAAGAAGAACAGCAGTCAGCTCCCAGACGAGCTGGAGCGAGGAGGCCTGTGAAGAGGAGGTTTGTTGGGTTTGACGACGACGTCGACATGGATGCGGGCGGTTCGCCGCCCGCAAAACCTAGGGAACCGCACAGCGCAGCAGAGGAAGAAGGCGGCCTGTTCGTCTCGCAAGAACCAGACATTTCTCAACCTCTGCCGGCAGCGAGCGGGTCACCACGCAAGCGACACGCATCTCCGCTCCCTGAAGACGATCTAATGGACGGCATGGCCCCCGCCGCAGCAAGATTCAAGCGACAGCGGCTGGAACGAGGCGACACGTTTGCCTCTCCATCTCCCGAGCCCGCATCCGCATCCGCAAAGCCGCCAAGCAAAAAGAAGGCCAAGGAACTCGATGTCCTCACCATGGCCGCCAAACACCGTGAGGAGGAAGAAGCCCGCGCGCGTGCTGAAAAGGAAGACCTCGCCAACATGCCCGGCGACGTCGACCTCGCCGAGATCCGCCGCCTCAACATCGTCGAGGAGATGCCCGTCCGCGCACCCAACGGCGCGGCGGCGCGCACGCGCGAGCAGGACATTGCCGACGGCCGCTGGGACCCTCGGTGGAACGGCGTCAAGAACTTCAAGAAGTTCCGCCGCAGAGGCGACGTCCAAGGCCGTCAGCCCGCCCGCATCATCGTGCCCCTCACGCAGGTCAAGAACAAGGAGTTTGGCGTGGGCGACAACTACTGGCTCGAGGACGAGGGCAGCCAGCGGAGCAAGCAGCCGTCCGCGAGCCACCCCTCGCTGCAGCAGACGGCTAGTAACCCGACGCCCCCGGTGTCATCTGCGCGAACACGGAACACGGGCTTTGTGGTGGAGGATAGCAGCGACGGCGAGGACGAGGGTAACAGCACCCTGCCGCCAGCGGAATCCATACCCGCAGGCACGACCAGCACGAGGATCAGCGCCACGCAGTCGCAGCGGAACACGCGCAGCCAGGGATCCGGCCGCACGACGCAGAGCCAGGGGAAGCGGCCGGCGCAGGAGTCGGCCTCGGACCAGCGGGCAAAGCGGCCCCGGCCGGCGCCGCCGAGGACCGAGATCCCGGCCAGCGATGACAGCGACGATGAGCTTAAGTTTAGATTTGGACGGCGCAGATGAATATACTGTGCTCTCTCTCATGTAATCTCTTGGTGCAATTGAGGTATCACGTCTACCTGCTTTGTCTTTCTCTAGTACAGGCGTCCGCCCGCCCACTCCGCGTAGGCCCTTGAATATCCATCTCCTCCACTTCCCACCTCATGAACGCTCCATTCGCTGTACTTTCCACTGTGGGGGTATCTGGTATCTCATTTTCTGAACAAAGGAAAAGCACGCCCAACAAAAAGAAGAGAGGGTCATTCGATAGCGCCAGAATGGCACAAAGCCGACATTGTATCCGCTGTGAGAGTCTGCAGCCGTTCTTCGGTTCTGCGGGTCTTTTGAAAAAAGGTGGTGGAAGAAAAAGTTCGGTCAAGAGCAGGGCAGCTGAGGGCTCGAGCTGCCGAGTGAAAGGATGTCGATGCGTGGTGATAAAGCCACGGGAGTCTATATCCACGTCGCTGCTCTTCGTGTCCCCATCATGATTCGTCCATGTGCGCGGGCGGTCGAATTGTTTGTGAATACACGTAGCGAACGGAGTAGAAAGAAAATGGAGCGTGTGGGTGCTCGATCAACGTCGGTCTGTTGTTGCCACAGGCATTGTGAAGGAAGGCCAGGTTATGGCGGAGCGTCTGCACGCAATTCGATGCCACTATCTCGATCCTGTGGTCCCTTCGTCCAAGGCGGCTCCAGTCCTGGCTCTTCGGCAAGCGCCGAAGCACCTTCCACAAACGACACGTCGTCATCGTCGTCGTCGTCCGGGGGCGCCAATACGCGACCTCCAATCACGACGTCAGACACCCTGACTTGATACTCGAGCGCCTTGTGGCCCTCTTTGATGAGGACTTGGGTCCAGTCGAGGCAGCGCTTGAGGCTCTGGTTCATCTTCTGGCTGTCGACGAGCAGCTCGCGGTGCTTGGTCAGGTCGAGCTGAAGGCGCCGCTCGTCCCGTTTCCGGCGCGCTGCCAGTTTCTCGCTCGGTGAGAGCGGGTTCGTGGCAGCCGTGGAGTCGTTGCTGGATAGGTCCGAGTCATCAATCGAGTCCATGTCTTCTTCCTCGTCCTCAGTCGCTTCCTCCTCGGTCAGGTCGAAATCCACAGGGGGGTCTGTAAGCGTTGCAGACGGAACTCGGCTAGAGGCAACAGATATACGTCCTGACCTGGACAGACGGCGAAATCTACGGAGCTCGGCTGTCTGCTTGCGCAGTTGCCTCTCCAGGGTCCTGTTGATTGCCTCAAGCGACGCATTCGTGATCTCGAGGTCTTGGACCTTGCGCTCTCGACGCGCGTTGGCGACGAGCTCGCTGACAGGATCTGCAGCATGGGAAGATTTGGTGGGGCTCTGCAGTTCCGGGTCGGCGGTTTCGTCGTTGTCCTCGCCTTCTTCTCTCAGCTCCTCGGCGGTCTGAAGAATGGATGCCATTGTCATCGCTCGCTGCGTCGCCCCCGGGCTGAGGGGCGGGGACGTCGACTCGCATGGAGGGGGTGACATGGAAGACCTGGGAGCCATCAGAGCCTCCGTGCTCGGCACACTACTCGTCCTCGCATGACCCCTGTTCATAACCTTTGGCGCCGCGTCGATGCTGACTCTCCTCTTGCCGACTGGAGGCGCGGCTGGCGCAAGTACAGGGGGTGATGTTATGGAGGACAATTGGCTCGGGGATGAAGATGGCGGGGGATTTGTCTTCAACGTCTGTACGGTCGGTGTAGATGCGGCTTTGACTGGCGACACTGGCCGCTGTAGAGTAGAAGCGCCAAGTCCTATGGCTGAGCCGCTCGTAGGACGAGCTGGAGCCAGAGTTGGAGTCACCCTTGAGCTTAGCGACCCAGATGAGCCTGGTCCTGAAGCCGGGAGGGTTGGTCTCGACGGCACCGTGTCCGGGGTGCCGTTGGCGTGAAAGAACTTAGTTGCCGCGGGCTCCCGCGTAGGGGCCAGAACGGGCGTGAACGTTGCATTCACTGGTGGGGTCATGGTTCGTTTTGTCTCGGCCGAGATGCTGTCGGCATAGAAGAAAGTGACGGGCTTTTGCGGGACTGAGGCTGGCCTTTGCAGGGCAGCCGCCGGCACATGCTTCGCATCGCTGGCGTAGAAGAACTTGTTGGAGTCGCCCGCCTCGCCGGGCGAGGATCCCGCCGGTCTGGACCCGTCATTCCCCGAGCCCGAGCTTCTCAAGCTTGTCCTGCCGCCATTGTCCCATCCATCGCCCGTTCTCTCCAGGTGGGCAGCTTCGCTTGGCGTGGAAGCAACACCGTCGACGCGGATCTGCCGCGTGCCGGAGCGGGGCGTGACATTGTTGGTGCCCGATAACGTGGCCGGGGGCGTCGACACGTCGTCCCGGGGAGTTCTCCTCGCGAGCGGCGTGCTCGCGTTCGGAGAAGGCCCCTTGGCGGCGGCGATCTTGGGGGTCAGCGGCGTGCGGTTGAGGGATCGGGCAGCCGCAGCGCTCAGCTGGGGCTGCCGTGGTCTGTCGCCGAGTGGCATTCTGGCGACGCTCGCAATGGTGGAGCGCGGTGTCGGCGTCAGGACCGGGGCATTTTGTTGATTGCGGTCCCTCGGGCGCAGCGGCGTGCGAGGCGAGGCCGTGGGGAGGCTCGGGCGAGGTCGCGCCGTTGACGGCCGCGGTGTTGACGGCGGTGGCTGCGGCAGCGGCTGCGGCTGGATCGAGATGAAAGGCGGTCTGGCGGCGGTGCGTCGCTCGCCGCGGGCCGTTGCAAAGGGCAGAAGCGAAGGGGGTCGTGGCCGCTGGAGCTTGCTCGGCGTAGACGGCGTCGTGGACTTGGAGTTGCAGGAGGAGGATGAGTCGCGGCGAAACATGTCCCTCCCGGCGTGTCACAGCAACAATGGATTAGTGGCGTTGGTGAGCTAGATGCAATACAGTAGGGTGGTGAATCCGCCGAGGTCCGGGGGGATTCCTACGGGGGGGAGGCGCGAAGATTAGGGGGCCGACGGGCACCCCGGGCCGCCCACTTTAGCGGGCGCGTGTCCACTGTAAGCTGTAAGGGAGATCCATAAACAGCGCATCTGGCGATGCGGGTTGCACCACTTCAGCGTCATCGTACGGACATGGGGAAATCAGCCAACACGCACATTAGAGGCGGCAACGCCGGCTGCTTTTTCCGTCCTCGTGCCAGATCGCTGCCCGCGCTTCTCCATCTGCAGCGCGGCCACGGGGACGGAGGGCGGTGGAGCGCGCCGCTCTTTATTTTTATTGCCTGGGCATTGTTTACTTGGGCCGGGCCCTTCATTTCGTTTGATTGTTTACTTTCCAGGTCCATGCCGCCGCGGGCGCCCCTCCCCCTCTCGCGCCCCCCCTGCTGCCGCCGCCGACCGCCTAATTAGAGGCCGCTGGGCCTGCCACAGCACGCGCTTCCCGCTGCCGATCCCGACAGGCACGAAACGGCGCCGCCATGCACCCATTTTTAGCACCGAACCGGAACGCACCAATGATGCTGCGGATCAGTCAGCCGTAACTTCCATCGTCGGACCCTGACATTCCACCGCCGTCATCACCAACTGCCGTCGTGGTGCCCCTCTACGCCCTGCGACAATGGGCCTCTTGGCCGTCTCGCTCATCGTCGCATCTCTCGTCTATCTCGTCGTCAACCCCCCGACGTGGCTGTCGCCCATGTTTCTCAAATGGCTGGGCCTCGGAGGGCCCGCGGCAGCCGACGCTGCGAAGAAGTCTCGCGAGGAGCCACACACCGATGCGGACACGGCGCCGAGGATACGGGACGAGGTTGTGGGCAACGGAAGCGCAGCTGCGCCGTCAGATGAGCAGTCAGATGCGCCCGAGCGACCGTCGTCGCCCGACGCAAAGCTTCGCGACACAGCGGCGATGCCGCCTCCTGCGCTGCCATCGTCCACGATGCAGCCTCCGACGATTCGAGCGCCCACCACCGAGGAGCCCGACAGCCCAACAACCCCGAAAGCATCGGCAGCGCAGCCGTCGCGACCGGTCCCAAGCTTGACCCTCTCCGACGAACCTCGCGCGCCGTCAAGTGCCCCGAAGTCGGACTCCGCCATGATGCCTCCTCCCCCTCTGCCCGGCCGCGCCCCCTCCGCTGGCCGCCTCCCCTCGCTCCCGCAGTTCCCGGCCGCCAACTCCGCCCAGCGTGCCCGTCTCCCGATCCCCAACCGCGGCCCTCCCTCGCTCTCGCCGGGCGGCCTGGCTCCGCCTCCGACGCACTCCTCCCGGCCGCAGAAGCCCAGCCGCCAGGTGACCCTCGAGCCGGGCCACTCGCCGCTCGACTGGGCGCGCATCTCGGGCCCCAACGCTGACCTGCGCGGCCTCGACCCGTCTACGCCCTACATGCGCGTCCCGCCGTCGCTGCTCAAGGAGAAGACGGGCCGTCGCGGCAAGGACGCCTGGATGGCCATCAACGGCAAGGTCTACAACATCACGCCTTACGCAAAGTTCCACCCGGGCGGCGTTCCCGAGCTCATGCGCGGCGCGGGCCGCGACGGCACCAAGCTGTTTGGCGAGATCCACCCTTGGGTCAACTACGAGACGATGCTCGCAGCGTGCCTGGTAGGCTTGCTGGTGGAAGAGCCCACGGCCGGCTCAGGGGAGAGTGAGATGGACATGATGGACTGAATGGACTTGGCGAGCTGGGATGCATTGATCGATCGCACTTGATACAGGCATATCATCACAGCATAGAGGCTTTACAGATTAGAAAGATACCCTGAAATAGAGCAACGAAATCGCGGTGAAGCGATTTAACTTGATATCTGCACGGGGACGGTGCGGTCTTATGCCAACGTGTCGTAGCGTCCAAAGGCGCCATGGCAACATATATCAAAGGTTCCTAATAAAGGGGGAAATATCTAACCCGACGCGAACGTCAGCCAACAACAATAAATCTATACGCTTCCCATCCTGATCTATCCGTCTCTGCCCCGCTCCCCTTGTACCCTCTCATCCAGCAGCGACTCATCACGCCGATGGTTGCTTGGGCACGTTGGGCGCGTCGGCAGCCGCCTTCTCGGCCTCCTTATGATTGCTGTGCTGCCCCTTCTTGTCCTTCTTGCGCTTCTCCTCGTCCTTGTCCTTCTTGATCGCCGCCTCGGCCACGAGCTGCTCGAAGACGAGGTAGTCGCCCTCTTCCTCGGGTGATCGCTGAGACTGTTTACTATTGTTAGCACGCGAGCCGTGATGTGGGAGAGAACAGGAGCACGAACCTTGTTAAAAATGTCGCCGATGAGGACCAGTGCTTGGGCGCGCTCTAACCGCTTCGGAAGCGGCACCTTCTTATCGTTGAGCACGCTGTCGCACACCTCGCGCAGCACGCTCTGGATCTCAAACTTGCTGCCCCTCCACGCGGCCGTCAGGATCTTGCCCGTCACGCGGCGCTCGTACTCGACGCGCTTCTCGTCGGTCCAGTCCTCGCCACCCTTCTCCTCCATCTTGGCCATGTCCTCCATCGTCTGCTGCGCGTCAATGGCGCTGCTGATGGTGTTCCACGTGTCCTTGACCAGGTTGCCCTTGTCACGGATCCGGCTGAAGAAGCCGCCAATCCCGAGGTATTTTTGGCTGCGCAGCAGCGTTGACGCCTTGGACACGTACGTCTGGCCGATGGCGTGGAGGATGTCGATGCCGAACGACTCCATCTTGAGGTTCTCGACCTCGAGGCGCATCTTCTCCTGGAACGCCTTGGTCACGTCGGGGCCCTTGTCCGTCTCGGTCCAGACGCTGAGGCGGTCGAGGAGCTTGCGCGAAAGGGTCTCGACGCGCTCCTTGCGGATGCGGGCGCGCTCCCTCTCGTACGCGGCGAGCTGCTCGCGCTGCTCCTTGCTCAGGCCGCCCTTCTTCTTCTCCTTTGCCTTGAGAGCCTCCTCGGACAATTCACCTTCGATATCCTCGTGCGACCTGTCGGCGAGGGCGGGACGAAGGGGAATCTGCGTGCGGCTTCGGGAGCTGGATGACGGCGCCGGGGATGTCGCATCCGATCGAGGCGGGGGCGGCGTGGCCGTGGCACCTGAAGAGGGGGCAGCTGGAGCACCCTTCTCGTCTTCCACGACAACTGTCGGTGGCTGCACTGGCGGAGTGGCGTGTCCGCCGTCAGCCGGGGCTGTGGTCTTTTGGTCCTTCATGCTCTCCTTCATGGCCTCTTCTGTGCCTGGGAACTCTTCATCGGCCTGCGCCGCCTGTGCTTCGGCCTCCTTCTCCATTTCCTCCTGCATGGTGATGTCCATGGTGGCGGTCAGGTCCTTCATCAGGCTGATCTCGCCGATCCAGTCGGCAAATGCCTCGCCACCGAATATCGACGTGAAGAACTCGGCCGGGTCGGCAAAGCCTTCCTGGGGCTTGGCATGGTCCTTGCCGAACTTATCGTACGCCTTGCGCAGGTCTGTGTCTGAGAGGACCTGGTAGGCTTCGCCGATGGTCTGGAACTTCTCGTGCGCCGTCGGGTCGTTTGGGTTCTTGTCTATTGCTCATGTCAGTTCCGGCAAAGCCCTTCCGGGGACCGCAACACCGGCGGCCTCGGGATGGGGCGGACGGACCTGGGTGGTGAATGATGGCCATCTTGCGGTACGCTTTCTTGATCTCCAGCTCCGTGGCCGTGGGCTGGACGCCAAGCGCGTCGTAGTAGGCCGTGTCCACGACCATCTTGGGCGAGCCTGTACGAGTATGCGATATGAAGCGATGCGGTCTGCGGAAACAGGGAGACGATGCTCTGGCGACGTTCGTCGGGCGGAGATGAGAAGGCTTGCGCTGGCCTGTGATTGCGTAGCCACAAATTTTGGTCGGGATCCCTGAGTTGATAATGGGTACTCGGGCCGCTACGTAATGGCGGGGCAGTGCTGCGCCTTGCCTTCAGCCTGGTTACACCAGTGACAGGTACCTAAATTATAGTATCCGATACTGTACTTGATGAGTACCTCACCTTAACTTTATTTGCTGTACGCGGTCCAGATCCTGAACTGGCCAAAGGCAAAAAATGTTAAATGTTTTCGGATGCTTCCGAATTATAGATTCATTACTGTCATCCGTCAGTGGCCCGTTCTCATGTGCCCACTCCAGGCGGGCGTAATTTACAACAGGTCATTTCCCCGCGAACGGGCTGTTAAGCTACTAAGGTAGCTACCTTACCCTACACCTTCGAGGCCATGTCAAATCCACTCTCAGGCCTCCAACAATTACACTGACAACAGCTAAGGTATGTAGGTCGGATCACTCCATAAGACTGGCGTTCCTTATTTCCGCTGTTCGTGGCGCCACCTTGTCCACTGAGATGGCTCGGCCCAAATGTCTCATGGAACACCTCTCCTTAGGCCGGGTCCGAGTGCTCCCGGCTGAGAGAGGCGAAATACCAGACTGCGAACTAGACGTGAAAAGCCTTCATCAATACCTACTGTCATCATTCTCGTGAAGCACTGCGTGTATGCATCATGGATTTGAGGAATCTCATGGCCGTATTCCCTCAGCTTCTTTACCAGCTTAGTCGTATCCAGATGGCAGTTGCTACGTCCTGCTTTGAGAATCTTGGCCTGCTCATCCATAGTGAAATTCTTGAAGGTAAGGCACGGCATTACCAAATTTTTGAAGAGTTTTAAGACTTGGTTGTGAGAGATGGTCCCCGGGTTGGTAAAGTTATATACACCAACCTCGTCGTTTTCTGCGAGGAGAATTGCAGCGGGTAAGAGGTCGTGGAGGATGGTATGACTGTTTTGGACATTGATGACTCGCTCGTAGGTCGCGATTTTGGTGACAAAGCTGCGTGGATGGAGGTTATCACTGACCGGCATACGAAGACGAAGAATGAGGCAGTTCGTGTAATGCTTCATCACCTGCGCAAATATTCAGCGACGAAACGCTTGGGCGTGGTTTCAGGGCAGCTTGCCGCCTCAGCGTGGCCTTTCGTCTCTGAATAGAAGCTGCCGCGAAAATTTGGCTCGTCTTCCTCCACGAAGCCAGGTCCCCCGACTGGATGGGCATCGTCGTACTGGTAGATGCATCCCGAGGAAAAGACGGTGCAGTGCACGCCCGCCTGGAAGCAGCAGTCTGTCAAGTTGAGTGCGCCGATGACATTGGATCGAACCGTGGCCTCTTTGTTGTCCTCGCACCAATCAATATTGGGCCTGCCAGTGCGCCCAGCTGCGTTGAGAACGTGCGTCGGCTCGATTCTCTCGAGCTCTTGGATCACTGATTGACGGTCCTCCAAGCGGATAGTGGTGGTGTAGACGTCCTTGCCTTGGCTTTGGAGCAGAGACTTGAGGTGTCCGGCGATCCAGCCATTCCCGCCCCAAATGAGGAAACGGAGAGGCTTGAGCCTCTTGTATGAGGAATCGATGCCAACCTGCTCTGCCATCGTGGGAACTCGACTGTGCTGGGGGTTGGTGAAAGTAGAGGTATGAGTTGTTGTCGTTTCTTCTCGGGTGTCGGGAGGCCTAAGCTGATGGGAACACAGCAAGGTAAGTTGAAGTAGCCAGCCGCCTGGAGCAAGCCACTTGGCCTGATGGACGAACGATATTCGAGGGAAGCAATCATGGCACTCCTTCTTCGCTCGTAGCCGAAAGCCACCGATTGGAAGGCTGTGATGTTGCCGCATTGAGCGTGCCTTCCGTACGTAGCTAACTCTCAAGTCCTACATCAATGAGCAAATGAGCCGAACATTGCATGAATTGAGTCTTGACAAAAGTCATTGCTTCTGCATGGCAAATGTACCACTCCGAAGTTATGGGCAAAAACCGAATATTCGAAAAATGACCGGCAACTCGCGTTGCAGAGCTTCTGGAAGGCTCGGCATCGCAAAGGTCCCATCCAATGCTTCTCGTTGCAACAACGAACGGGCTGCTACCGAGTTACCACGCAGGCAGGTGCCTTAGGCACCTGATATATAGGCAAGGTAGTCGAGTCTAGTGATTGCTGCGTGTCGTATACTGAAGTCGGCTGCGTTTCTCACGTGCAACGCTGCGAGCCGAGCTCCGTGGCGCCTGCGTGGGGAGCTGAACCGGTCGTGGACGGCCTGGGAAGCTGTGCAAGCCCAAACGCTAGTTACCTTACTCGGCATCGTACGTGCCACTCTACTTCACGATTTGTTCAAAAGAGGATGATGAGGTCAATGTGGGTTGTCAACGTGTAAGTTACCGGTCCGAACAGAGCATTCGGCGCCCGCGGCGCGGCGACGCCAAGCAGACCCAACTCTTTACCCTTGAGAGGGTGTGGGGGAATTCGTCGGACGTTGCCAACTCCGAAGCTGACGTCGAGCACGGCTCGCGAACGCGGCTCTCTTGAAGATGGAGTGGCACAGCGGCATTCCATTGCGGGCTGCGGCATGCCGAGTACGAAAGGGCGCTAGGCGGTTTTGGTGCGCGGAGTCCGCCAGCAGACGGCCCAATCCCGCACTCGCAAAATCCGCGCCTTGTGGAACCAGGAAATAACATGATTTTTTGGCCGACAGGAGCTTGGATGACCTGCAGCTACCTCGCAGATGCCCCCTGTGGGGTCAGATTTTGCTGCCGTCCCAAGCTAATCCCGTGGCACCTCCACCGTTGAGGATAAAATCTCCCTCTCTCCTCACCACCGCGACCATCTATCAGGCGAGCGACAATAATTTGCGCGTGCAACCCCGCGGCCAAATCGCTTTGCTCGCATCACCTGTCTAGACGTTGCGTCTTGGTCGTCAATTGGGCCTCGCCCTTGACCTCGCCCGATCCTCTTCGCTGACGGTTGACGGCTCGCTAATTTTCTCCCCTTTTCACCTTTCGATTCGCCGCCCCTTAATTCCTCGCACGGCGTCGGCTGGCAGAGTAGCAAATATGGGTGCCCTTTACTACCTCATGCACCCGAACCAGCTGCGTTCGATCATTCAATGGTGCGTGCTGATGCTGTTTGCTCTGCGAGACCGTCCTGTGCTGACTTGCGTTGCAGGAAGCTGTGGCACAACCCCGTGCATAAGCGCGACCCATCGACAGAGTCGGAGACGCTCCAGGAATGCTTTCGTTTCTTGAATTTGACGAGTCGAAGCTTTGCGGCCGTCATCCAGGAGCTCAACCATGAGCTGCTCGTCCCCATCACCCTCTTCTACCTCGTCCTGCGCGGTCTCGACACCATTGAGGATGACATGACCCTCCCCCTCAACAAGAAGGTTCCGCTGTTGCGGGATTTTCACAATACAATGGATATAGACGGTTGGCAATTCCATGAGAGCCAAGAAAAGGACCGAGAGCTGCTCGAGAAGTTCGACGTGGTCATCACCGAGCTCAAGAAGCTCAAGAAGCCGTACTACGACATCATCAAGGACATGACCTTGAAGATGGGCAACGGCATGGCCGACTATGCCGAAAACACGGAGATGATCAAGAATGGCGTTCAGACCATCGAGGAGTATGAGCTGTACTGCCACTACGTCGCCGGTCTCGTCGGCGAAGGATTGACTCGCCTGTTCGTGTCGTCCGAGTTCGGCAACCCCAAGCTCGCCGAGCGACCCTCGCTGACGGAGTCTATGGGCCAATTCCTGCAAAAGACGAACATCATTCGCGATATACATGAGGATTGGGAAGATGGCAGGCGGTGGTATCCCAAGGAGATCTGGAGCAAGCACGTGGACAAGTGGGAGGACCTGCTTGACCTCGAGCACCGCGAACAGGCCCTCAACTGTGTCTCAGAAATGGTTCTAGATGCCTTGAAGCACGTCGAGGAGTGTCTGTTCTACATGGCGGGCATGCGCGAGCAAAGTGTTTTCAACTTTGTGGCCATCCCTCAAGGCATGGCCATAGCCACGCTCGAGCTTGTGTTCCGGAACCCTGCTGTCCTGGAGAGGAACATCAAGATTACGAAGGGCGATGCCTGCCAAATCATGTTCGAGTCGACACAGAACCTGTTCACCCTCTGCGAGGTGTTCCGGAGATACGTTCGGCGGATACACGCCAAGAACGACCCTCGGGATCCGAACTATCTCAACATCAGCGTGCGGTGCGCCAAGGTATGCCGGCTACATCACCATGAGGATTCAAGACACATACTGACCCAGAATAGATTGAGCAGTTCATCGAGACGCTTTATCCCAGGCAAGATCCCAAGAAGCTGAGCGTCGAGAATTCCCAAAGACAGAACAAGGAGCCCACTTCGGATCCTGGAGAGGCTCTGGTCATGTTTGGCATTGTGGCGCTTGTCCTGCTCTTCGTATCAGGCACCATGGTAAGTGATGCTTTCTAGCATGCCCGTGAACGCTCTGGTGGCTGACTGTATACATCATCAGATCGGAGCGGCACTGTTGATGGGCGCAAAATTTCCCATCTTTACTGAACTGTGGAACGCGGCGAGCTCATTACTCCCGGGCAACAGACCACCAGTCATTACCGGCCGCGATGAGCTGTAAAGTAGCGCTGGCCGTCTTCCCGTCTTTCTGGCTCAGTGCCACTTCATGCACGTATATACTTGCTTCTTTGACGAGACAATAGCCGGGAGTATGTTTTTTCGGGTTTTATAACTTATGACATTGTTAATACCAGGTCTATGACAAGCGGGCTTTCATGCTCCACCAGTCCCTCGCGGATGTCCCTCAGCCAAGGCGTGCCTCGATGCAGAGACCCAGTGATTTTTTCCCTACGACCCAGCACGGATGTCAAATTGCAATTCAGTCCTTCAATGACTGTGGTTGTGCCGAAGAAGTGCTAAAATCGAACCTCTCATTGCTCATGGCTTCCCCCCTTCGGGGGCAGCACAGCGCGAGCTGTCTATCCTGCCATTTCACGGGATGACGCTTCGTTGGCGGGCAAACATGCATCGCTGTTGTATATACGTTATTTTTGCTTCACGATCTCATCTATTGACGGGGGGACGAGGCGGAGTATCGCCTTCCCTTTGCCATTAAGTTTCGTGGCTTCTCAGAGTCTTCAATCGATGACTCGTCTACTGGAACTCAGGTGCGAAGTTACTTGCCTGGGCTTACGATGTGTTTGAAGGAACAAATCAAATTGCTCAATATGTACAGTCATTGGAATATCTGCATCTCGGACCATATCTGATCCCAGGTTTCCTATCCTTCCACGACGCAGACCCCAAGACAAAAAGAGAAATGTATGCTCACAATACATACACTTGATGGAGTTTGCCGCCCGTGGCATAATTCACGTGAAAGTCCCTCCACATTGTCTCCTATATGCTTCGCGCTCTATTTGCTTTCCAACGTACAGCTAGCCAAAAATGCGGCCTCCTCTATCCTTATCGTCTCCTATTGCGGCCCCTACTGGACGTTGCCGTTGTTGGCGATGAGGTTGGTGGTGCCCGCGACGTTGTTTCTGACCGAAGCACCGGACTTGGAGGCGAGGTTCTTGATCAGGGTATCGACCTGGGTGGGGTCGTTGACGTTCATGAGACCCATGAGGTAGGCAGCCATGCCGGCAACGTGAGGGGAAGCTGCGCGAGTGTGTCAGCCTCGTCAGGTCTTTGCAGCGGTGAGTCTTGAGAAATCTTACCCATGCTGGTTCCGCTCAGCGTCTTGGTGTCGGTGTCGGAGGCGATGCCGACCGACAGAACGTTGACACCGGGGGCGAAGATGTCGACGCCCTGGCCAAAGTTGGAGAAGCTGGCCTTGGCGTCGTTCTTGGCGTCGATGGCACCGACAGTGATGGCGCTGGGCGCAGAGCCGGGAGACGTGTTGGCGGTATCTTGCTGTTATTCAGAGTCAGCCAGTCTGTCACTCAACATGCGTGCTGCGGTGTCAACGTACGTTCTCATTGCCAGCAGCAACGACAGGGACGATGCCAGCATTGCTGGCAGCCTGGATGGCGCGGTTCAGGGCCTGAGAGAAAGAGCCGCCGAGGGACATGTTCATGACGGCCTTGCCCTGGATGCCGCGCTTCTTGACATCGTCGACGACGAACTGCATGCCGTTGAGAATGCCAGAGTTCTGGCCCTTGCCCTGGGCGTCGAGGACCTTGACAGCCATGATGTTGGCCTTCTTGGCAACGCCGAAGGTGGCGCCGGCGATGGTGCCCGCAACGTGGCTGCCGTGGCCCTGCTCGTCCGTGTCGACGTTGTTGACAAAGTTTGCGGCAAAGGTGGCGCGGCCCTCGAACTCGGAGTGGGTGACACGGACGCCGGTGTCGACGACGTAGGCAGTGATGCCCGCGCCCGCCGAGTCGTCGAAGACGTAGCCCTGAGTACCGGCGCGGCCGTGAGAGAGTCGGTTCAGGCCGGGCGGGGCATTGGTCTGCATGATGGTCTCGCTGGCGGTCACCCAGTGGTCGGCCTCGATGTAGGCGACCTCATCGGCGCTGTTGATGTCCATGATCATGGAATCATCGGCATCGAGGGCCATGGCGCGCCAGTTGTGCATCTTGAAAGAGTGCACCTCGGTGGACAGCGGGTTGCCCTCGAGACCTCGCTTGCCGAGGTTGCGCTTCTGGATGGCGGCGGTGAAGCTGGCCTGCTTGGCATCGATGGCATCGTCGTCGAAGGTGCTGTTGTAGACGACAATGTACCGGTTGGGGATGATGTCGTGGGCGCCCTTGTTGACGATGGGGATGCTGGGGTTGCTGTCCCCACGGGGGACGACGTAGGGAGGCAGGGCGGCCACGAGCGGCGCGAAGGAGAGGAAGAGGGTGCGAAGAGACGGAGCCATGGTGAGCAGTTTAAGCCGTCAGCTGGGAAAGAAAGTAAAGATTGACTTTAATGGGCAAGTATAAGGTAGTTGGAACCAGTTCCTGCCGGTCACTGTGCCAAAGATGGAACAAAGAAAGTAGGCCGATGCGATGAATCGAGGACCTCTAGTTCAGAGCTCGAGCGCCTGCGAAAGGAGTGTAGCGAACGACGAGCGGCGGGCGATCAACGCTCCTGGTGAAAGAGAAGAGACGTTGAAAGGAATGGTGGTGAATGACAGATCTCGCTGCCCGGGAAGAACAGACAGGCAGGATATATAGAAGAAGAGAAGGAGAATCCGAAGCCCCAGAACAGTCTAGACGAGGACTAGCGGGCAATAAAGAGTAAACCAGGATAAAGACAAGGAGGATGCACCCAGGCCCAAGGTGGGTATTATACAACGGCTAGGAGAAACAAGAATGCAGATGAGAAGATGAATGAGGGAACGGAGATCATGGCATGGTGGGCGAATTTAGCCCCAGCAGCCGCGGGTCGACCCAGGGGCCGCGACTGCAAGCCATCTATTCCCAGCGTTCACACGTCGCGGGAGGATGACGATGCGCCTTGGCAGGGCAGAGCCGCGCAGGGATCGTGTGCAAGACGGGTGGAGACGAGACAGGGGGCTTGGCTAAACGCTAGAGGTTTGACAGGACCCGGGGCGGCTCTGCGTTTCGAGTTGGAGGCGCGCGGCGAAGGCGGTGGGGTTTCGCTGGATGACTCGCCGACCCTTGCACGCTGCCAAGCTCAAACGCCGGCGGGAGCTGGGATGCGGGTAAGGGGGCTGATTGGCCGCAGGCTGTTGACGATCGGCGCGAAGGCGACGGACGTGGCTCTCCTCTTACCGGTGTTTGTCGCGAAGTCGACGACGACCCGACATTGTTGTTGCTAGAGCGCTGCCTCAGCGAGCAAACGAGATAATAATATCAACAACCCCCAACGGGCAGCGCCTGCACAATCAGGAGCGGTGGGCTGTGTAACATTGCCAAGCGTGCTCCCCCATGGGGAGTTTGGGGAGCTTTTTTCTTTTTGTGCCCTGACAGGGATCGGGCAACAGGACAACGACAGACCAAGGCAGCGACGCTTCTGGATTCCTTCGTAGTGCTTACCAAGGAGCAGAGTGTAATTGTGAGGAGTAGAATACATTAACCGACCCAGCATTCGGGCGATAATTTGCTTGTTCGCACTCGGACCAGGGACGGCACTAGTTTCGGAGAATCGAGCCGGAAGGACTCGTATGCTTGTTTCAAGCTTGTTCTGCGCCGCTTCGCCGCCAGCATGCCGCTCGCTGACCGCCATGCCGCCGGCTTGCTTTGCATCGGTGGACTGCAGATCTCGCGACTGACCCAGCAGAGCCAAGAATCTCTTCATACATCCGTCGTGAGCTTGAGTCTCGCAGCGTCCCAAGCTGGCGACGACGGGCAATGACCGATGGACTGTCGCAGGGCCGAGAATTCGTGCGGCAGCGGCCCCACGCACTGGAAACGGGGGGCGCCTTGGACGGGGAAGGGCGCTTGTTCCTGGCGCTAACGGAGCGGGCTGCCATTGGCCGCCCCCAACGTGAAACGCGCTTGACGAACAGTGCCTGGCGTCTTTCTGCAGAGTGCAAGCTGCTCCGGACGGGCTCTCGAGTTGCCGTTTGCTGCTGTCTACTCGTGACGCGTCCGGGAGACGGCTGAGCTCGGGTTGTGCACGTGGGCAGTAGACGGGCTCGCACGGCTCACTCACCGACGAGGCCCTTTTGTGGCATCCGAGAGCTTTGGCCGGATGGGCGCTGTCGCATGCTGATTGCTTACTGGTACCTCGTTTGAGGCTGGAGAGGGTGGCTATCTTCATCGGAGGCTCCCACGAGGCGGCGCCACAATGAAACCGCCTGTAGGGAGTCGTCGTCCAGACTCCAGCGGCATTGACGCTCGTGGCCGCTCAGCCGTTCGTCGTCTTTCCAAGAAACACACCCGCATGAATTGCATCGTCAGCTCGTCACATTAGGCCGGTCCATACCATCCACGCGGCCCTTTGTCGTCTCGTCTTCCCTCGTTTCTGGTGCCCGTCTCGGCAGGCATGGCCTGCGTCCGTCAATTAGAGCCCACCCGATTGACCGACGGTGCCGAACATCAAACCAGACGCCCCTTGTCTCGAGACAAGGTTCTTGGCCGCATCCTGGCACGCATTTCGATTTGGTCGAAGGTGACAAAGGTGAGTGTAAGCGGTCAGCGGGCCAGAAGGTTTGGACTCCCCTGCCCAAGTGCGTAGGAATTCCATCTCATGTCTCGCGTTTGCTTCATCCTGCACGGGACTTCCATGGTTCTTCGTGGAGATCAACAAGCATCGACGGCCGGGATGGGCGGCGATCCCACCGTGGCGCTGGTCGGTGACGCCGGCGAGCGTGCAAACAAAGGTAAGGACTTCGGATCCGCCCGTGGGCTTGAGATTGAGTTGCGCCAGCGCGGCCTCATGGCGGCTTTGGGAAATACCCCCGTGGGCGCGAGGCCTCCATGGTGAGCGTGTATCTGAAACCGTCGCGGCTTCCTTTTTGGGACATTCATGGCATGATAAAAGCTCGTCACCTGCAGCCTCGTGCAGAGCAGAAATATCGAGTCATTTCCCGGCTAATGATGAGGACGTTATGATGAGGTAATGCAATCTTCCAGTGGGCTTGCGCTTCTAGTGAAATATGGTTTGAGATTTGACTATGCTTGGCCAACTTCCGTTTTTCATTCGCTCCCCTTTCCTCCCTCTCTTTCATTTTCCTCCTTGACGCAGTCGATGTCCACCCAAAAAGCAGAAAGATACCCTGCTCGCCTTCACAAAGCAACTTTTCCAAGCAGCATTGTTTGCAACTCGCGTTCCAACAATACAAGTGACGGGTAGTATGTCGGTATTTCGTCTCCCAAGTACGCCGACAGAGCAGTACGAACTGAACGCGTCGTTGCGCCGCGGCAATTGCATTGCCCTGGCACCTGAATCTGCATCTTGGCTGGCTTTATTTTGCTTCCTTTAAGACATGCTAGTCCAAGTGCCACAAACCGCTACCGTCCTGCAAACGTAACGAAAGAAGACCATGCTCGACGCTGCAGCGTCAAAAAGCATCTTCTCCAACCGTGAAAACGGCATTTATCAGCTTGAGCAGTCGCGCATATCCACAAAACGAAGTACAAATCGTCCCATCGTCGTCTTGTAAGGCAATGCTGGAGCTCGTTGGTGACGATGTAGGCTAAGCGATGGCGGCCTGCAGCGTCGCTTCGCACCCCAAAGGAGCGAGGCGCTGTCGCGTGCGAGTTAAAGGTGTAAGGCTGTCGGCTAGTGGGGCGTGGGCTCTGAGTGCCGAAGCTTGTGGGGCCGCGACAGCCCGAGGGGACGGCACGCCCAAGGGTCCTCCCAGAGCCCGCCAATGGATCGCGCCCTACGAGTACCATTGCTGCTGCAAGCGCCCCAAATCAGGCAACGCATCTGCCAATGGGCACTGCGGCCATTCCCTGTGGCAGTGCAAGTGGTGACGGTGTCTGTGTTTGGCTCTGCGGCCTCCAGCCCCCGGTGCCTCCAGAAATAACCTCTGCTTGCCAACCTTAAGGACAAAGCAAAGGCACGTAACTTCTCCCCGGCTGCGGGTTAATCCCACCCGACGCGTCCCAGTGCATGCTGCAGGCTGCCGCGCCTGGCGAGAAAAACGCCATCCTGCGCGCATTCAGCTGCACACGTTGTTCCTCGACTGGGGCTGTGCGTGCGTCCAAATTTGTCTTCGTTGGGCATCTTCTGCTCTGCCATGCCCTGCCCTGCCCTGCTCACTGCTCCTCATCATCATCGCCCTCACCTCACCTGGCGCCTCCACAGGCGCCGCCCATCGACATTGCGGTTTGTGGCTGAGCCCGCGCCTGCATGCCGTCTCGCCGAGTGTATTTTTCGCCCGCATGAGCGTCCGCCGCCACGATCGCCTCTCCTCTGCGCGCTCGAAACAACGCACGCGACCATCGACGAACCGCCGCAGCGCTTCGGGACCGTCTCGTTGGTGAGCTCCTGGCCCGTGACACCAACCACGGACGCAGCCTAGCTCGCTCGATTGCCTCCACTTTCTCAAGATTCTCGGTGGAGGGCTGATCCGCCCCTCCGCAGAGTCCACACTTCTAATTGGGGCTTCCCGCGCCTGGTCGACCACCTGCAACAGCCTTGGGCCCGAGCAGCGACTTGTGGTTAGATTACAGTTAGACCTCGTGGCTGGGCTCGACACTCTCACCATCTTTCTCTCCCTGCCCGCTCGACCCCTGGGCTGCGTTGCCTCGGGCGCGTCTCGACTATTAACCCCAAGTGCCGAACCTAGTCTGCCTTCGCCGCGAATCGAACCACCGCTTCCCTCCCTCGAAAGCCACAAGCCTTTGTCTGGCTTCCCCTCACCCATTCGCCGTCATTTCGCCCCGACGATAATGCACACGTGGACGGCTGGCCCAACACCGACGCAAGCCTTGTGAACTGCGCCTGGCGGCGATGGATGATTCTGCAGGCAGCGCATTCGATGGCGAGGGACAGGTAGCGCCGGCCCCCGTATACTCACAGCCGCGGGCCGAGGGCCGTCGCAGCCACCAGCCCGTGCCCGTCGCCAGCGATGATTTCTCATCCCTCATGGCAGCTTCCATGATGGACATGCCCAAGACTCTCAGTTCGACCTCAAGCCCCGTTTCTCCAGGCCAACAGACCAGCCCCCAAGCCGATCAGGCAAAGGAGCCATCCACCCTTGTTCCTCCTGCACGACCGAGCAGCACGCCCTTTCCGCGTCTCGAGAACCGCGGCTCGCATGCCTGTTGCCTCGGCGGATCCGATACCGACTCCAATGAAACGTTTTCCGATGCGTCGCTCTCGTTTGTGGGCGACGACTCCATGTCCGGATGCTTCGAGGCCACGAAATTCGAGGAGCTACCCTTGGAAGTGCACGAGGCCGTGGTGGACCAGCTCTTTGGCTTCAGCATATCTCCGACCTCGAGCACTGCCATGCGGATCTCGAACATGACCCGGTGCTGGGGCAGCGCGCTTCGCCACTCGCGCAGGCGCGAGCTCTCCGATCTTGCACTGGTAAACAGGCGCTGGACGTATCTGATTCAGCAGAGACTATACCGCCACATCAAATTGAAGGCCACGGTCGACTTCATTGAGGACGCGATTGCGCATTTTGCCAACCACCAGCACCTCAGGCATCATGTCAAGCACGTTGAGATTTGGTTTCCCGTCTTTCAGCCAATGTATGGCCCGCTAGCCTCGTCGACGACCTTGGCCCTGCCGACAGTGACCACCAACGGCCTCACGAACGCGACCTACATCCTCCCGGAGAACAACTGCACCATCGAGGAAGTGTTTCAATTTGTGGACGCTATGCTGCCTGCAGCGCAGGTTTTGACCCTCGAGGGCGGTGAGCGACGAAAGGCGCCCAAGGTCGCCCATTTCAACAAGCGAGCTGCTCAGCGAGAAACTATACCGCACTTGCACCCCATTGAATCTGTGCGGACGTTGGTAACAAGGGGTCAGTGGAATCTTGCGCGAAGCAACTCCGATTTTTCCAACATGCTGCAAGCATTGCCGAACTTGGAAGAGTGGCAGGGCTCGTACAGCAAGCCCAAGTCCAAGAGTTACATCACTCTATCCGACTACCTTCCGTCCTTGCCCATGCACGTCACGAAGCTGAGTCTCTGCATGGAAAACGACTACCGCAGAGAAGTCATCACGCCGTCGTTTTACTCCAAGGTTGCCGTGAAAACGCATATTTGCGTCAGCATGGGCAAAATCCTGCCGCACCTGGAGCACTTTTCATACACTGGCCGCGTGTGCCACAAATGTTTTGACTCGGCAGCGCGCTTGAGCAACCCCCTGAACTCCAGACTCAAGTCCGTCGACCTGACCGTCAAAAACTGTTGTCGTGATCCGGAGAGAGAGAGCAACTATCCTGGATCGGGCTCTGGTATCCACGAAATGGGCTTCATCGACGCCTTCGAAGAGCTGGTTCTGTCAGCAATCCGGTTTCTGGAGAAACACAAGGGTGTACAGTACCTGAGGATTCGCTTCGTGGATCTCGGTAGGGCGCCCCCTGCAGCTGCCACTGCGTCTGGTTACAGGAGCGCTGACAAAATCACTGCAGACTCCCTCCTCCCACCTTTGAACCCTTATTTTCTGCTCAAGCAGCGTGAATGCACGGGCGTCTGGAGCGACTCCATCGTGACTGAAATGGCAAGGGTGCGGCCCCAAGCCTCATTTGTAGAGCTGAGTGAGAGCTTTGGCGACATTGTGTACAGCAAAGAGGGAAAGATGATCATGACGGAGAATCCGCCACGAAGTCGAATACAGTCGTTAAGGCTCAGCAACTACAAGGCTCTTGCCAACCGAATGACGATACAATAGGTGGGCGTCTCGAACAAGACTAAATGCCACAAGAAGGGAGGCATCCAGAAGCAGCGGAACTGGACTTCCCAGCCAGGGTGCCTGACTCACACCCCAAAAAGTAGCTTAGAATCATAAGGCGGCGTCTTTTAGCGTATTAGCGTATTATTGCCCGACGCCAAGGAGACAAGCATTGGACGGAGACAGGAAGGCGTTCAGGACACATGGATACAAGGCCCGGGGATTTTGGAGCGCATGTTTTGCTTGCAATCTGCTCAGACATGGAACTACAAACAGACGCAGCGGCGCTTGTTTTTATCGTTATATAGCTTTGAGGAGACAGTAGGCGGGATAGATACCCTTAATGATTTGCTGTTGTTCTTCATCTCACATACATTGTTTGTAACTTTTTGAAGAGGCTGGGTGCGTCACCTTCGCATTGCATTCTACTTGCGCATGATGCGGAGGGTACATGTTTTGCTATCTACCACGACTGGCTACTCAATATGCGCTTTCGGGGCAGCTTGCGTTGCCGACCATCCAACTCCATCGCTGATGATGATGCCTAGGATCCAGCAGTTGACGAGGAAAAAGCCCAGAGAAGAAATCCACAATCCTGGGAAGAAGGTGCTGTGGCCGAGAAACTCTAGCTGGTAGCCCTGCTGCAACCAGGCGGCCTGAGAAACGACCCAGAGGACGAGGGCCGAGGCGCCGACCGCGGGCCTGCGCAGGAGAGACGAGCCAGGCAGATAGAGCGGCAGGAATATCATGTACCAGAGAAAGTACTGCAGGCCCAATGAGCGTCTATATATGAAATATGAAGGTGTCTGTCTTGCTTACCTGCGACGTGCAGACTTTGTTAAAAGTGACAAAGGCAAAAGTTTGGGCCATCATGGCCGTGGCCAGGTCCTTCTTTGCAAGGGCGAAGGGAATAAGAACACATGCCAGGAGCAGCTGCGGGATGAAAGCGAGAGATTCTGCACGCAGAGAGGATGAAGTTGACGGGATGGCGGAGGCGAGGTAGAGGAGGACGTTGTACGGGGAGAAGTTGTGGCGGTGATCGATGCGAGTGACGTGGTGGAAGTAGGTGTGAATAAGGAACGGACTGCCGTATCTGCGAGAAAGTTAGAAGGAAGCGTGGCTTGAGATGCACAAAGATCGGGCAGGCCTCACATTGAGTACATGAGGACGTTCAGGCCTGTGAAGACGGCCAGGCTGACGACGGCGAGTCGGACCCTGTCGGGCGAGCAGAATTTGACCAGAGACTGCGCGAGTGAGGATGCTGATCTCGAGCCCTGGGCCCTGGCCTTGCCCATGTTCTCATCGTCCATCCACCACACAATTGCCGGCGCGTATATGAACGGGTAGATCTTGAAGTGCACCGCGAGGCCCAGCACCACCCCCGCCAGCCCGACCCGCCTCTCCTCGACCGCCCATAGCAAGGCCATGGTTAACACGCCAAGCAGGCCCTCGGAGCTACCGCGGGTGCTGATGGTCGCGACCATGGGGTTCCAGAGCCAGAGCGCCGCGAAGCCGCCCGCCGTCTCGACGGGCATGCCGCGGCGGCGCAGAACGCGCAGGATGAGCCACCCGGCGAGCAGGTCGGCGGCGGCGAAGACGACCTTGCCAAAGGCAAAGGTCGAGGGGCGCGCCGTGGGCAGCAGCAGCCAGGCGAGCAGCGGGGTGTAGCGGTAGGTGTCGCGGGCGTAGGGGCTGGCGCCGCGGGAGACGAGGCGCGCGGCGTCGGTGAAGACGAGGTAGTCGATGTCGGTATACTTGACGGCTGAGTGGGCGTCTTGCCAGGTGCCGTAGAGGAGGAGCACGAGGCGGAGGAGGGTGGCGACGAGGAAGAGCGGCGCAGGCCGGAGGAGGGATTTCAGGGCCATGATGGGTTGGAGATGTGGTGGTGTTGTGAGATGAGAGAGACGGTGAGACGAGACGACGGGACGTGGTGTCAAAGCCGACAGCGGTGTCAATGCTGCTCAAATCATTGCTCCAATCGACCAAAGAACGATGCACAGGTGCCCTGATCCCTTCTCTCGCGTATCACCGTAGACGCGATACTCCCCCGTCTCACAATGGACAGCTTTCAAGAGGATTGAGAGGTGAGGTTAGAGCCGCGTCCCCACTGGACAAGTTGGTTCTGTGCCCGCTACTGGGCGCACCAGGGGTATGTCGTAGTGCGGCTCCACCTTCAACTTCACCTGTCGTTGCACCCGACGATTTACCTGACTTGACACCAGATTTCAAGCACCATCGCCATCTCAATCCGGCGTCAAAAAGCGCAAACATGTCGGCAGGCTCCAAGAGAGACCGCGATGGCAATGCCCGCGTGAGAACAGCGCCGGATGCGCCCCGCGGCAGGTTCCATGACATGTTTGAGCAGTTCCGCGACGAGCTTGACGAGCACCACGATCGGAGGGAGAGGATCGTCAAGGCGAGCCGGGACATCACCGCGCACAGCAAGAAGATGTGAGTTTGACTCAATAGAAGTGTTGGAAGTCTTGTTACTGACGGAATGTGCGCAGAATCTTCGCCCTGCAAAGGTAACATTTAGCCGTGGAAAGTATTCGCGATGAGAAGCTCACCTTTGCTTGCCAGAGTCAAGACACTCAACCAAGAGTTCCCGCCCCACATGCAAAAGGACGTGGACTCGCGCATGGCCGAGATCACCAAGCTGCTGCAGTCCGTCGCCCCCGACCTGCAGTCCATCAACCGCCACCGCTACAGCTGGTCCATGCGCTGCCTCGAGGAGCTCGTCGAGGCGCTCTCCTTCTCGCACTACCTGCGGCGGCAGACGCTCATCACGCCCGCCGAGGCGCAGGCCGCCGTGCCGGCAGACGTGACGCTGACGCCGCACGACTACATGTACGGCGTCTTCGACCTGTTCGGCGAGCTGATGCGCTTCGCGACGGTGCAGCGCGGGCAGGTGCTCGGCAGCAGCGACAAAGAGGCGGGGCAGAGGCCGATCCTGCGCGACATGCAGGCGCTGGGCTGCGCGTTCGAGATGCTGCCCGACGTGCCGGGCAAGGAGTTCCGCGGCAAGATGGAGGTGATGCGGCAGAGCGTCCGCAAGGTCGAGAACTTGGGCTACGGGCTGGTGGTGAGAGGCAGCGAGCGCCCGAGCGGGTGGGTGCCGGACATGAAGGACGAGCCGCGGGATATGGTGGACCCGGTGTGAGAGGTGCTGGTGGACGGGCCCGCGGCTGAAGGACTGTCTGTGGAATATGCAGGAACGGAGCCCATGGAGATGGGACGAAATCATGTCAAATACCTTAGCTTTGCGGTTGTTTTATGATTGGACGTCTCATTTGGCAAGAAAACGGCAGGCTATGCAGCAGAAGAAGCGTGCCGTGTGACACCGCTGAATATCTCCAAACAACCACTGGTATTGGGGACTCTGTCGCTTGCGAGTCTTTCAGCTCATGATGAGAGGGCTCATGATGAGACGCTTAGAACCAGGGCAATGCTTCAAACAGCATACCTTGTCTGGCTCAACCGCAATCCCGTTGCCACCTCAATCATTATGCCTTTGCCCGTTCATCGTACCATATCAGCGTCACTGCGTCGCTGCATGAGATATTGAAGGTTCGGGCCGACTGTTGGGCAGCTAACCTTAGTTTCGGCCAGCACCTCCTTCGATGAAGCCATACTCTTGGGAGGCGGCGCCACGCAAAGAGCAAACAGCTGCATGGGGCCAACGAGAAGATATTCGTAGCGTCGCTCGTGCCCCCGTTGGTTGAATAATCAAGCACAAGCTTTCGGGTAACCTTTAACATTTGGAAGCGTTGCTTCTCGACAGAATAGGAGATTCGTAGGATACTGGTTGGAAAGTAAGTGGCGGGCGCGTTGTTGCTATATATTCCACCATCTTGCACCGTGCGTGCTGAGCTGGCAATGATCCATGACTCCTCCAAATCCTCACCTCAAACTGCCATTTAAATGACCTGTCTCGCTGTAGATGTCTCTGCCCCAGGCTTCCTCGTTGAACTCGAGAGGGCTTCACTTAACCACCTCTTCTTAATTCTGAATCGTAATTCACGCGTTACTCGCGTTGAGCTTGAGCGCGCTAGGCTTTCTCTTCGTCAACATCACTGGCAAATACTTGGAGACTCTTCCTATACAAACACCTGCTGAAGCTGTTCAATTGCCTCGCGCTTCTTGCGTCCTGCGCTTTCGTTTGCTTCCTCTTCTCAGCATCTTCGTCCGTTCTTTCAGCACCTCCTTCCTTCCTTTCAACGCCCCTTCTTCAACGAAACATGGCAACCATGACCGACCCTACCGCTTGGGAGGTGATCTACGGCGATCACGAACTTCATCCTGCAGCCTACGCCAGCAGCAACACCAACGATGCTGCGATGACACAGGACTACCTAGCCCTTTTCAACGACGACGTGATGCAGTTTTTGCCGCATGGGCTTTTGGACTACACCAGCATCAACGATGCTGCGACGATTCAGAACAACTCAGCCCCAATTAAGGACGAAAAAATGGAGTATTTGACGAAGGACCTTGAAATGAGCACCTGGTACCTGCCTGCCCAGCCGTATCTTGGGCATCCCAATGCAGCGGACCCTGGTTACTTCTCCCAGGTGCGAGCGGGCACCATGTGCGATAGATCAACCTTTTCCATCGCGACGAAAGCGTGTTCGCACCTTTCGGGAAACATGTACGTCGAGTGTCTCGACCCGTTGAGTGCCATTGGATCCCTGCCCATCATCCTCATACATGGAGACTTCCACACAGGCCAGGTAGGTTGCTCTATGATTGTGCCCCGAAAGCCAGACATTTGGCTAAGTGCCGTCGCAGATTTGGTGCACCAAACCCGACGGTGGTCCAGGCTGGGCTTCGTTCTTTTGCAGCCAGGGAACGCGCGTGTACATCGTGGACCTGCCTTCTTCAGGGCGCTCTCCAGTCGAAATCCAACTTTCAGAGGCGCAGGCTCGGCTGTCAAAGCCGGCCGTCACGATGGACGCGGAAACCGTGGAACGAGAACTCACCGCTCCGGGAAAGCAGGCAACCGTGGGCTGGGACGGCGCCCGAAAGCACTTCCAGTGGCCGGGTGTAAGTGACTTGACATCCTCCCCCGCAAAGACTCGGACGAAACTAACATTTCGCAGTCGGGTCTAGCAGGCGACGCCAGTTTCCACAAATATTGCGCTTCGCTCGTACCGCTCCAATTGAAGAAGGCTCAGCGACAGGCCTTGGCACAAAACGCACTCGCGAAGCTCCTCGAGCGCACGGGCAGAGCGGTCCTCATCGGTGAGGGTTCCGGCGCCACCATGGCGTGGCTGGCTGCGGACCGATGTCCAGAGCTGGTGGCTGCGGTAGTCGCCGTTGAGCCAGCCGGACCACCAGCCGGCAACGCTGCCGAGGTCGAAAGCAAAGGAGCGCGACGCTACAGTTCGCACATCAACCATGCTCCCGGCATCAGGCCATACGGACTTGCGGAGATCCCCTTGACATATGATCCCCCCCTGGGGGAACACAACACAGAGCTTCCCGGCGGAAATCACGAAAGGGGCCTTGACCTGGTGAAGATGACATGGCCGGCTGCCAATGCGTCCTGCCTCATGCAGCGCTCCAGCGAAATGACTTTCCCGGGCGAGTCGCCAGACAAGACACCAATCGTAGTGCCGCGGAAGCTCAAGAACCTGTGCAAGATGCGGCACGCCGTCGTGACGGGCCAGGCTAGCCCGCACTCAAAATATGACTGGGCTACGGTTGAGTTCATGCGACAGGCCGGCGTCTTGGTGTTCAACATGAAGTTGGAGGATTACAACATTCTCGGCAATGGACACCTCATGTTTCTAGAGAGCAACAGCGACGACATTGCTGACCTCATTATCTCCTGGATCATTATGGTCGCAAAAGACGAGCCGGAACAGCTGGATTAGGCGCGCGCTGTGACGTGTGAGGAGCCTACGGGTCGATCTTGGGAGGAATCAATGGCGGACGGGCATGGAAATTGCCGCGGGAACTTTGCTGGGAATCGGGACAAATTGGAAGACTTGCATGGGTGGATCGGCGCAAAGGTTTGCATGGGGTGCCGCAATGCTATCGGGTTTTGATTGGGGATATGGGACTTCAGGAAAGGGAACCAAATGGACATTACGATGCTATTGGGTTTCGGTTGCCGGATATGGTGGCGAAAAAGGGAGAGCGAATGAACGAGACAATGCTATTGGGTTTCGATTGCCGGCTATGGGACTTGGGGAGCAAATGGACGTTACGAATCACGATGCTATTGCTTTTCACAAAAGTGAGCGCACGGGCGCTTACACCTTATTCGCTAACAAAATGAACTTCAATGTTCTATGAAGTCATTTGAAGTGTCATCGGCAAGTCAAGTGCCATAAATCCAAGACTCTAACGGTCCGCTATATTAGCCTTGAGGGAACGAACAGTCCCTTGGCAACCTACATCTGCGCATCGGCATTGGTTCAACTTAGGATGACCTGCATGTGGCTATCAGAAGGGAATAAATTGGTGTCAATGGGTTGGTGTTATCCGAACCAACGAGAAACATGAATAAAAAAGTATGCCACACTTATGGAAGGTTTCCTTCCGTTAACTTCAATGTATACGCCTGGCGGGTGATGATTACGGCCAGTCAGTTAGACTAATCGATGACCCGAACCACAACGACATCAGGTGCAGGATCTGAACTAGCTGTTAGCATGCAGGCCCGCCTCAACGTTTCACGGGGGCGAACATGCGTCCTGCCAACCAAGTCGTCCCAGCGTTTTGGATATGTTACACAAGAGAGATATGCCGTGTAGTCTGAAATCTTTGCTCGAGATCTCTCACCACTTCCATATCGCGCGAGTGGATGTCAATTATCCCGATTCTGCGAAACACATCGGTCTGTTCTTCGACAACGATCAATGCAAAGGCATATGACCAGTCTCCAGAAGATAGGCGCGATCCTCTTGATTCTCTCCCAAGGTATAGATAGAAACAGTCTTTTCCTTCACTCTCGTCATGTTGTTCGACGTCCCAGTAAATGCTGAAGAAACGTGACTCTACCGATGCCCATTCGTGCTGGGGAATCAGTCTACAGCTCAACGTCAACTTCGCACCGTTGGCTATGTCCAATGGATCGGTGGTGACGACGCAATCAGCCTGCAGCTTTGAGCTGCAGCAGAATGCAACGTGCCCATCTATTGAGAGCCACGACCAGGATGGTGCCCGATTTGACCTCCGCAAAGAAGGATGGTAATGGAACCCGGCAACGTTAAACCATGCCATCTGCTCTAAAAACGAAGTAGTCCACGCGCCGAAGACGCACTTGTCGCCCCAGGTTTCTTCCAGAGCTGCGACAACTCCCGCGATCGCTCGGGGCCGATCATCGTAGACAGTCAGAGTACGATACGTGTATTGGCGGATAAGTTCGGCCCAAGATTTCGCTCTGTCTGGCGAATGGAAGAATGCTTTGGATGACGGTTGTTTGTCACTAGGATAGTTAATGTAGCTTGGAGAAAGAGGTGTAAACCCAAGTTGCTGGCAATGAAAAAGAACTTCGTATGGGCCGTAGAATAGAATGCGTCTGGCCAACAGAAATTCCTGGAAAGTCCATCCCCTCTTACTCAGAGCGTCAAGACCCCAACCAATGTGGGCCCAGGGGCATGGATGGCCAATCCTAATGTGACCAGTCTTGCCGTTTGGTAGATCCACGGGGACGGTTATGAAAGGCGGTAGCTTTCGAGACTTCAGATATCCTTCGGAAACAGAGCTGGATGTTGCTGCTAGAATGGTCGCAGTGGAGTTGCGGTATATGTCTGCCATAGCCGCTATTTCTCTGGTTTTATCGTGGATGTCATCCTGAATGATGCAGAGAGCATCGACCCAAAGGTACTGATAACCAAGGTCTCGAGTTGTTCGCACAGCATCCTGAAGAGTTTGCGGTAGGGAAGCCACTGCAATACCATTTCTGAGTTCGTCCAGGTTATCCTTTAGAGCCAAAATTGGTTGATCACCCCCCCAGCAGTAGCTTAAAGTGAGATATTCACCAAGCTCACCACTTCGGTCGGTGACATGAAGGTGGACCGTGGGCGATGTTGCACTTTCGACGTTGATTACTCTGCAGGGGAGCCTGGAAAGCTTGGGCGCGCGGCAACCATCATGGCGTGACTTGCATTCGGAGATGGCAGCTTTTGCTTTCGCAATCGTTCTGGGGGACGTGACGTCAAGGTCAGGGGGCCGACTGGAAATCCAAGGTGCTGCGGCGTTGTCTGCGCCAAGTTAGTCTTGGGCTCTCGTCACACTTCGAATATTGTAAGGCTGGAAGCGAAAACTTAAGCACGTAAACGGGTGTACAAACCTTCGTATACGAAAACATCCAACTCGTACTTGATGTCTTGAACCACCTCGGCAAACTCAGTAGACTGTAGACTAATGGATAATACTTGTGCTCGATATTCGCCCAGAACTCCTGGACTATAATCATTGGTTTTTGGCTGAACGAGAATGCGAATGACTACAATCACAGAGTCTTCTCGAAAGTCACGGCGGAACAGGCGGCTGCCCTGAAGGCGGCCAAGTATTGCTCTGCAGAGCGGGCAGCTGTCCTTCTCTTTCCTCTTCAGTGTTGCCAGGTCGTGATGTAGAAATCCTTCACCTGGCTCCAGGACCTGACGGAACCCATCCACTGAAAATGCTGAATTGCAAAGGTCGCAGTAAATGCCGCTTGTGTCAAAGTCGGCGCATTTATGCTTGAAATCCACCGTATCGGAATCCATCTGGACTGAATAGTTTGGGATGAAGGTATGGATGTGGGCGTGAGCGATCCTTGGTGCTCACCCAACGTCATTAGCGACTAACATGTGAGGATGGAACCAGACTAAAAAGACATAATTATGTCTACTATATAGTAAGTTGAGATATCTTTTCGCATATGTATCAGCGCATTGCGTACTAATGCCAGTAGAAAAGCGGTGCAAGCCGCTGGTGAGACTACAAGGAGAGGGGAAATGCGGGAACCAGAAGAGGGGCTCATCAAGGTGGTCATTGGCCGCGGTGCCGGCTGTGCAGCGCTAATGCGGAGCGCATGGAATAATGATCGGGACGAGGACTAATAGAAAAAGGATTACTATGAAGCCATTGATCCAAGGTGGCATAAGGAAGAAGGGCTATGAACAATACAGAGCGAAGCAGATACGGGAGCGAGACCTTGGTAGGGGGGGAGGGGTGAGTTTGAATATCACGATGCTATTGGGTTTCGACTGCCGCATATAGGAGTTCAAGGAAAGGGAGTCGAGTTTGGATCTTGATAAACCAGAGTAATTGGGAAATTAGGGATATTTACGAGATCGCAGACGGTCGTCGGGTGTTGCTGTCGATGTGCTATGAGCAGACAGTAGGGTCGTCCAGGTGTAAGTTGAATGCGGAATGCTGATTGGCCACATTGCAAGCAACGCCCCATCTTTCGTCACCGTGAATCTCGATATATGAGTCGACGCCTCCGACAGGACACAGCTCTTCAGCTTCATCTGCATCATGCCCATTTCAAGCGCGACATGACAAGCGCCGTTGCAAACTCACTGAGCGGCGACATGTTCTTCGCCGACGACGACTCCCGGTGGCAGGCGGTGCGCTCGCGCGACGCCGTGGCCGACGGCTTCTTCGTCTACGCCGTCAAGACGACCAAGGTCTACTGCCGGCCCATCTGCAAGGCGCGGCTCGCGCGGCGCGCCAACGTGCGCTTCTACGCGACGGGCCAGGACGCGGCGGCGGCGGGCTTCCGCGCGTGCAAGCGCTGCCGCCCAGAGCGCGAGGGCTTCATGCCCGAGGAGCGCGCGGTGCGGCAGATCCGGGCCTTCGTGCGCGACACGGACCGCAGCTCCCCCGGCGAGCAGCTGACCCTGCGGGAGATGGCGGCGCGGACGGGCCTGTCCAAGTGGCACTTTCACCGCGTGTTCAAGCGGTGCGTCGGCGTGACGCCGTTTGAGTTCCTGCGCACGCAGCGAGAGGCGTGGGAGGGGCGGGACGGCGGGCTGGAGTGGCCGCTGGGGGGAGAGCTTTATGAAGGGTTCGATTTCGGAGACCTCGACTTTGGGACCATGTTGTCGAGCGAGGCCGTGTCGTCGGTGGGCGAGGCCACGACGGCGAGCGGCGGCGCGGGCAGCCCGCTGTCGCTGGACGACTTGCTGGTCTGGCCGGAAGAGGACCCGTGAGGAAACAGGAAACACTCCAACAGCCCATCAAGCAACGAGACCGCCACTGTCCATGAGCAGCCCTGGGCTGACAAACGGAGAGCCTCCCTTGACGTGGGCGGATCTTGGACCCGACGACAGCGTCATCCGGGGTTTACGGACCAACACGGCCGACGCAATCGCCCCGAGAACCTGGATAGAATCATCCCTTCCAGAGAATTCCACCGCCTCGGACCGTCGCGAAAGTCGTATATACGACCGGGCAGGATTCCCAGCTCCACGCTGACACATTCGCCAGCTGCGCGTCCCGCACCGCCGGCCAGACAGCTCCACCGCGCCGCCAATAGACCGAGCTCGAAAACCCCGAGAAGAGACAAGCTCGATGTCCGAACCGCCAGGCTAGCCGGAAGCGCGCAAGGCCCGTTCGGCAGTGCGCGCTGGAGCTCGCGTTGGCGACGCAGGGCGGAGCTCGGGTTACTCGCCGCTGACTAAAACACGCGCGCTGATTGGCCCGATGCGCTCGGGCGCCACCCTCGCCGACGGGGATATCGCTGCCCGCGACTTACACGCACGACGACGGCAGATTGCCATGCGCTGGAACTCTGTATGCTCGGGGGGCATAAATGGGACTGGTGCCCGTTTTCTGAGGACGTGGCTGCTGGTTGCAATCTATACTCGCGAAGCTTCTTCCCCGTTGACCCTCGCTACTCGTACAAGAGCATCGTGACGTATCTACTGTCTCTTACACGCATCAAACCTTCACACTCGCAACCACCACCCGCCAGCCTGTAGCTTTCGCGAGCCACAGACACCATGGCGTACATCACAGAATCGTCCCCTCTGCTGCCGTCTGAGCCAGCCACCGAGCGGCCATCCCCCCATGCCTTCGACTCCAAGCCCATATCGCGGGACGCCTCGCCCTCGCGCAGCAGCACATCATCGTCGTCGTCGTCATCCTCATCCGGCCTTAACGAGACCCTCCGCGACATCATCATCGGCTTCTCGGACGGCCTCACGGTGCCCTTCGCCCTGACGGCCGGCCTCTCGTCGCTCGGCAGCACGCGCCTCGTCATCATGGGCGGCCTCGCCGAGCTCTTCTCGGGCATGATCAGCATGGGCCTGGGCGCGTACCTGGCCGCCGCCACGGAGCGCGACCACTACCGCTCGCAGCGCGCCGGCGTCGTCGCCGCCAGCGCGTCCCCCGTCCTCGCCGACCAGCGCGCCGAGCTGTACGCCGTGCTCGACAAGTACCGCGTCTCGCGCGCCGCCGCCGCGCCCCTCGTCGAGGAGCTCTGCGCCGACCGCGAGCAGTGGGTCAACTTCAAGATGGACTTCGACCTGCGCATGGACGAGCCCGCCGGCCACCGCGCCTGGGTCTCGGGCGCCACCATGGGCCTGAGCTACTTCGTCGGCGGCCTCATCCCCATGGTGCCCTACTTCGTCCTCGACCGCGTCCGCGACGCCCTGGTCGTCTCCATCGCCGTCACCGTCGTCATCCTGCTCGCCTTTGGCTACGCTAAGAACTACGTCGCCGTGCGGAACCACCGCGCCGGCGTCTGGGGCGCCCTGCAGACGCTCGTCATCGGCGTCCTGGCCGCCGGCACGAGCTACGTCATTGTCAAGGCGCTGGACAGGGGCGGCAGCTGAAAGGGCTTTGTCGCTACTACTCTTGTTTTTTTGTTTTTGATTTGGAGCATGGCGTTGGCGGGACAAAACTCGGGATATCAAGGATGGAGATGCCTCATGAGCATCACGACGTTTACGAACCATCTCATCACTCTTAACCAGCGCTCACACGGCACGGCTTGCGTGCAGCAAGCACCCTTCGTGGGCCGGATGTAGCATGTCTATTAGTAGTCTGTTGACAAATAAACGGACTATCATATTCTAAACGTCCCTTCTCTATGCATGTCTGAAGTAGTGATACACGGCAAACACCCGCAACGCTCATGCAATGCCAACAACTCCTCGCCGCGTTTCCAGAGCCGATCTTCCGCTATCCATCTTACCTCCGGCTAGAAAAGCGCTAGTGGCACGAGCTTCTAGGGAATGCAAAAGTCGATCCAGCTGCCGAGGTAGTCGAGCCTGTTGCCCAGGTCGTCTTGATTCTTATAAATCGCCTCAAACTCGTCGAAGCTGAGGCGCCCCCAGCCGCCCCTCTCGGCCGCCTTGGCCTCGGCCACGGTCAGCATCGCCCACCGCTGCAGCGTTTCGATGGCTGGCTCGCTGGCGGTTGAAGTCTCCGACTCGTGCCTCGAATGCTTGTCGTCATCGTCATTGTCGAAAAGAGGATCTGCCGACTGCGAGAGCACCGCGCTCCAGTCGAGGTAGGGGGCTGCGTCGCTGTTGGGGCGGAACTGGGGCATCGTAGGATCGCGATGTTCCTCGGTCGCCTCATCTCCACTGACTGAAGTGTCCGACGGTACCGTGTAAGCCGACCGATCGGCTGGATCGTCAAGCTCCACCGCGTTGCGCGGCGCATCTGGTACTGGCACGACTCGGTACCCAGTTTCATGGAGCAGTTCCTCCAGCGTCTTGTCCTGAACGGCTTTCTCGGTAGCACGTCCCATGGACTGCGAACCTGCGTTTTCCTGAGCCAGCTTGTCGTCTTGTGGCTCGACTGCCTCTATTTGCTCCTTGTACTTTTCCCGCTGTTCCTTGGTCTCCGCCGCCTCTACTGCCAAATCTTCGACCGGTTTGAAAATCGTGTCGAGCAGCTCGTTGAACGCTTGCTGCGTCACCTGATACAAGATTTCTTTGCCCGCGTCCCTTTCAGCGTCTGGAATGTCCATGCCGCCCCATCGCTCCGGGACGCTTCGGGACGATGTTGACGGATTTGAGCGCACGTCGTAGTCATCCATGTCCTCCGCGAACCGAACCTTGGAGCTTGATCGCGAGCGGGTGATTGGTGAAGCGGCTTGATCGCCCGACTTGGCTTCTTCAACTGCCTTGTTGAGGCGCACTAGTACGTCTTCGTCGTTGTCCCAGTCCTCTGGGGCCACGCCCCCCTCTTCCTCGTCCAGGTAGAACTGGCGCCTCTTCCACCTCTCGTGCAGCTGGCCACGGGCCATATCTCGGCGTCTTTTTTCCAGCTTAGGTGCCTGACGCCGGGCCTTCGCAAGGAATCTGGCTCGGCTCTCGCTGTCCGTTTGCGCTGCACCGGCGGCGGACTCTGGGTCGCGGTGGTGGCCGTTAGCATCATCACGCTCCTCGTCATCGCCGTCGTCTTCTTCTTGATCCTCAACCTCACCCTCACTCTCCTCGATCTCCGGCTGATGGTTACCCGCGATGATCGCAGGAAGCTCCTCGAGAGTCGTCGGCGGCTCCAGCAGAGTCACCCAGTAGGTGCGATCAGTCTCATTGCCACTCAGCCGCCGGACGGTGCGCCAATTAGTATCTGTGTCCCTGCGGGCGACGAACCGGCGTCGAGGCCGCAGATCAGTGTCGTAGGCGAACAGACTCGTCAAGATGTCTTCACGACTTGCAGTGTCGCCGCGATTCTCCACAGTGACGCCGTGATAGCCGTCGTCAACGTCGATGCTGCCGTCTTGATGGTACGTCTTTCCCTCAAATCGCATGTCACCGTCGGCCGGGGGCACTCTCCCCTCTCGACCAAAAAGACTGCTGAGGGGCTGACGGCTCGTCACCAGCTGTTGAGCCTCCGTGCTAGCGAGGAGCTGGTCTTCGAGCCCGTCGAGGATGTCCTTGTGCATCTGCTTGTACAGGACATAGTACGCGCGAAACATGCGGAGAAAGTCTCGCCGGTCGACGTATCTATCCCCGTCAATGTCGTAACCCTCAAACACCTTGCGCAGCTTGTCCTTTCGCTTACGATAGGACAGGCCATGCAGGAATTCAGAGAAGCCAATGAGGTCGTCGTTGTTTGAGTCGTAAAAGGAGAACATGCGGTCGTGGATGAGGTTCGGTGCGGCGTGACGAGAGCCGCCGGTCGGCACGAGGCACCGCTCAAACGTCTTGCGATCCATGGCGACGCACAGCTCATCCGGGTCCTCTCTCCACTCAGTGTTGGCCATGAATGTCCATTGCTCCCAAAAGGCCTCCAGCTCCGGCCGCTCGAAGCCCGTATCCCGCGACAGCTTCGCGATCAAGCCCCGCGGCAAGTTGCGCCGGCAGGTGTCGGGGTCGCCCGTGTACCAGACCGGCTGCATCTGCCTGGGACCAAACGGCGGCGCGGGGACTCTAATTTTGTAGAAGATGTGCGTTTTTATATGAAGGCCCTGGGTCTCGCAGGTCTCGCACAGATCAAAATCGGCGCAGTTGGCGCACCGGTAGCGCACGCCGCGTATCGGGACCATGCCGCACGCATTACACTGGCATCCCCTATGAACGCACCCGTTGCGCCGCGCGTTGTCCTCGGAGACCCGAAAAAGCAGGTTGACAATGTTGTGGCCCGCGCGCTGCGACGGCGGGAAGCCAGCCGGGTCGTTCCACCACTCCCCTTCGGCGACGTCGACCACAGTCTCCGCATCGCCTGCGGGGGGCGCGTTGGTGACTTGGATGTTTTCGTCGCCCGGGGCCTCTGAAGATGAGCTAGAGCGCGTGTCGTCCCTCGCAGGCAGATGGCGGGAGCGACGGATTGCGTTGCTCCTGTGCAGCCTTCCGCCGGGAGGGAGGTGTTCTGGCCGCCGCGCCTCGCTGGACTGGTGGTAGGCGTAGTATCCGACCGAGACGGCGGCCACGGCGGACACGATGGCCACGGCCAGTCGCGGCCGCGTGAGGGTGTCGACCGAAGGTGTCGATGGCCACATGGCGAGGCTCACAGCATCGTGGTGGCGGCAGCGGGCCGTGGGGTATGACCGTCCTGCTCGTTGGACGGAGCTCTGTCGTCGGCGATGGGCTGCACGAGACTTCTAATTTCGTGGCGCAACAGGACGACGAGGGAGGACTATACACAAAGCAAGTTATTTCGTCCACCAGCCGCGCGGCGTGGGTGCCAAGAGCAAGTTGTCGAACTCAGATATCGATGTTGTAGAGTCGAGATGAACAAGGTGCTCTGGTGGTTGATGGAAGAGCTTACCTTAGTAAAGCTCCAGCTCTGGGGCTCGGCTGTCTCGTACTCGTACAGTACATGTACGAGCACACGTTGAATTCGGTGGGCCTTCCCGCCCTCGCACCCGCCATCTTTACGAATAGGTACAAGCAGGCACCCGAGGCTGCCGCTAACCGACAACCCTGTGGCGACCGTCGACTTCTATTGGCGGAGCCGACTTCGATGATGATTCTCGACATGATCCGACGATGAGCTCCGCGCAACATCCTCTTCCTCCCACCACTCTTGTACTCTTCAACTGCACCCCCCGCCGCGGCTAGAGCTCCATCATGGCAGACAGACCGCCGCCGCCGTTCACGGGGCAGATGCCCTCGTCATTTGACGACAATGAGTATGCGCTCCATTTCTTTGCGAGACGGAGCAAACTTGCTCACGCGATATTGTAGGGCGTTTTTCAACGAGCGGCCCATGCAAAAGGCCATTCGCAAGGTCAAGGAGGAGCCACTCGTCCCCCTCGGTACGTTGATCTGCCCTTCTCGGCTGTGCCGCTCCCATGATGACCGCTGACCTCCCCGCCAGGCATCGGCCTCACCGTCTTCGCCTTCGTCGGCGCCTACCGCGCCCTTCGCCGCGGCGACTCCAAGCAGGCCAACAGGATGTTCCGCGCCCGTGTCGCCGCGCAGGGCTTCACCGTCGTCGCCATGGTCGCCGGCAGCATGTACTACAGCCGCGACCGCGAGAAGACGGCGGAGCTGCGCAAGCTCAAGGAGCAGCACGACGCCGAGGAGAAGCGCCAGAGGTGGATCCACGAGCTCGAGATCCGCGACGAGGAGGAGAAGGCCATGAAGGCGCGCCTGCAGGAGCGCGTGCAGATGAACAAGGCAAAGCTGGAAAGCGAGAGCGAGCCCGCCCCGGCGACGCAAGGCTCGGGCGGTATCCTCGGGAGGATGGGGCTCTGGTCGCAGGGAGAAAAGGCGGCGGCGGATGGCGAGGCGGCCAAGGCTGCCGAGCTGGTGGACGAGAAGAAGCCGAAGAAAAGCAACCCCAAGAGCTCTTTGGGCGCCATTGGCGAGGTCATCGCCTCGCAGAAAAAGGAGGACCCCAAGTCGGTGGAAGAAGGCTCCAAGAAATAGACGCCGTTTCGGGCGGATAAAATCATCATCATGTTGGACGGCGTCTGGGAGGCTGTTGTTTTCAAAAGGCATGTACGATATACGCGTGGATGCTATCCCGGCATTGTGGCCCTACTCTTGTACATTTCGATCAGTCATTCAAGACATGCATCAACACGATCCGCTCACTTGGCCGTAGCCATATCCGAGCCATCTCTGAGTCGCGGTATGGAATCAGTGACTGAGTTACTGGTTATGTGTGCAATGGTTCTATGCCATCGACCCGCCGCTCCGGTTTGCACCAACCAGGCCGGCCATCTCAAGCAACGCCCTGTCAGCCTCGATGTCCCCGGTGCCGAGATTGATTTTGCGCCGTGCCTCGGCTTCGCGCTCCTCCCACGCCCATCGCTCCGCCTGCGCCTTGGCCTCCTCGTCGCCGCCGCAACCCCAGACCTCGAGCTGCTCGATCTGGAAACGGTCCTGGAAGTCGTGCTTCCGCACGAGACTGGTGTGGAACGCGCCGCCCCGGGACCGGTAGTCGTGATTGAAGACACCGAACTCAAATGAGTCGTTGAGGAGCAGAGACACGGCCCCCAGAGAAAACAATTCGTCTCGGCGGTGTGACTTCGAGGGTTTGGGGTGCGGGCAGCCGAAGGAGAGACAGGATCGGTTGCCTGGAGGTTTCGTGAAGGCGACGTAGTCGGTGTTGATTGTCGAAGCGGGGAACACGTCGTGGATTGGCTCCAGCTGGAAGAGCACGGTCTCGGAGTCGCCGAAGCACTCCTTGTGAGTATGCTTCCAATGCTCTCTGACATAGACCCCGAACGTGACACGGTCAGACTTGCTCCCGTTGAGGAACCGCTTCGTGGGCAAAGAATCGGCAAACGACGACTCCTGGCCGCCACCCGGGACGTCGTCCAGACGAGTCCCGCTCACGAGGAGCAGCGTTGGCGCCCGCCAGTTGAAGACCTTGGACTCGAAGCTGCCGACCGAAAAGCCCGCTTGGCTGCCAGAGTACAACAGCCGCACGCGCCGGAACAGGGACGAGCCGGGGAGAAACATGGAGATCTGCGACAGCACATGGTCGTTGAGTATGTCGCCGTTGTCAGGCAGCAGCGGCTGTGCAATCTTGGGCAACGGCTTGCTCGCAGAGCACCGTCGCCCGTCGACGTGCTTGGTAAAATCAAGGTTTTTGGAGAAGAGGAAGTGCTCGAAGAGGCCGTTGAAGCCGCTGAACAGGTTGGGACACAGCACCGGGATGATGGTCTTGAAGTGCCGGTAGCGGATCCCAGGGGACGTTTCGGCGTCGACAAAGGCGGCGAGGATGTTCTCGGCCGTGGCGCGCAGGCCGTCGAGCTCGTCGCCCGATACACGGCTCGTGTACTGGGAGAGGCTTTCCTGGCCCTCTAACGGGGCGGCCAAGAGCAGGAGCATCAGCAGTTTTCGAAAATTGTCAGTGGGAATCATGGCGCTATGAAATTCGGGGGCGCTGCCCTGCTTGACTGCCTCTGTAACATCGAGGAGCTCATACGCAGTGAGCACCAAGTCATCGTCGTCTCCCCCGTCGTCGTCGTCGTCGGCAGGCGCATCGACGGCAAAGCCGCCCGCGAGGGTGCCTACGGTGATCTTAGCATCATCGGCGTCGGCGACCGGCGGCGACGCAGCTCCAGCCGCCGAGGCCTTCCGGTCGTACACGGCCAGGCTCTTGAACAGCAGCTTCGTGCGGTCCGACGCTCCCTTGGCCAGCACCCGGCGGTACCGCTCCGTCATGATGACGACGACCATGATGACCTGCGGCAGCTCCAGCACTGCCGGCGCGTCCTGCAGGAACGGAAAGGCGCCGAGGTACGAGACCATCTGGAAGACGACGGGGGACGCGCCGAGTATGTCCGGGACCTCGAGGTACCGCGCGACGGTGTCCTCCTTGAGGTACCGCACGCTGCCCTGCTGGTCGGCGAGGCTCTTGAACACATCCTTGAGGGAATAGTACTCGAGGGAGGTGAAGCATTTATCCTTGAATCGCGATGCCTAGGATGCGCAATCAGCATTGCCGCAGGGTGGCGCGAGCCACGACTCACAAGCTCGTGCACCAGCTCCTCGTGCGACCGCCGGCGCGGCTGCTCGTCCGATTGTGACTGGCCCATGTTGAGCTGCCTGATCGGCCCTCATCGCTTCCCGACTGCGGTGTCACAGTCACTCATGCCCGGCACGAGCAATTGCGCGGGACGGTTTGGTGGAAGCGCGGTTGTCCAGGTGTTGTGATGACATGTCGTACGTCACTGATACGAGCGAGGTACATGGGGTGCAAGGCACGGCTGGACGCCACACTCTGTCAACACGTGCCTGGCAATTGGCGCGTGTCGCGACCTGAGACCCCGTCTATTATGCCGTCTTCACCCTTCTTACTCCTAATTACGACGGCTGCCTCTGCTTGTTGTTCTCCAGCTCCCCGTACCCTGTAACTGATCCCAGCCTGTGATTCGTACCCTACTAAGGCATACCTGGAGGCATACCTTCGTATTCGCTTGGGGGGGGCTTCCTGTTCTTGGCCTTGTCGCGCCCGTACATAATTTCCATCCTGTGCTCCTGCACGGGATCGCCTCCAGAGGAGTCCATATGGTTCCGCTCCCTGGCCCTGTCCTCCAACGCATTGCCTCCAACGGACGCCATCCACGGCTCCGAGCCTCTCTCCTCCAACGGGTCGCCTCCAACGGATATCATCTTCAGCTCCGTGCCTCTCTCCTCCAACGGGTCGCCTCCGACGGATATCATCTTCAGCTCCGTGCCTCTGCCCTGCAACGTTTTACCTCCAACAGACTCCACGTGCTCCTTGCTGCGCGTATCCTCCAACGGATCGTCTCGAAACATATCCCGCTCCGTGCCTCTCTCCTGGAACAGGTTGCTTCCAGCGGAGTGCATTCCAGCGTGTTGCAATCCCGTCTCGATCCTAGGACTGCCTGTCGAAAACCTCGGCTCCGTGCCTCTGTCCTCCAACGGGTTGCCTCCGACGGATATCATCTTCAGCTCCGTGCCCCTGTCCTCCAACGGACTGCCTCCGACGGATATCATCTTCAGCTCCGTGCCCCTGCCCTGTAACGTTTTGCCTCCAACCGACGCCATCCTCTGCTCCGTATCCCGTTTCGAGTGGAAAGCACCAGAATTCCCGTGCGGAGGGTGGTACCTGTGCTTTTCCTCTTCAATGTCCTCAAACAGGAGGTACCAATTATCTTGCGTGCAGCCCACCCCGCAGACGCAGAATTTCCACTCCGAGACGGTGCACCTCCAGATCTCCAGCCAGCCGCAATCATGGAGCTTGCACCGAGTATAGCCTCCGGTCTTTTCCATGGCCCATTTCCTGCCCTTCAACAAGAGTTCGGTCTTTATCCTATCTTTGTCCTCGTCGTCATAGGCGCCCTCGACGTAGTCGTCGTCCTTGTCTATGAATTCGTCGAGCAGGTAGTGCCAATCATCTTGCTTGCAGCCCTCCCCGCACACGCAGTGTTTCCAGTGCGAATTCCAGCACATCAAGGCCTCACGAAGGGCACATTTACGGACGCTGCATTTGGGCCTCGGGACCCACATCATGCCGCTTTTCTTGGCCTTTTCCCGGCGCTTGTCCAAGAGCTCGGCCTCTTTCTTTCCTTCGTCCTCTGTCTTTTCCACATCCTCTTTCTTTTCCACGTCCTCATCGCCCTCGACGTCCTCGTCGTCCTTGTCTTTGCGGGCACAGTGTTGATGGACGTTCTGTGAGGAGCCTGGCGACTTGTGCATTTTAAAGGGGGGCCACGGGGGCCACGCAAACTTCATTTTTAGGCCCCAGGGCTTGATCTGCGTTTCGGCACAAGCAGGATCTTTGCAGTTCGAGGGAGAGTTCGAGGGGGAGCTCGGCGGGAGGTTCGAGGGGCAGCTCGATGGGGGGTTCGAGGGAGAGCTCGGCGGGGAGTTCGAGGGGCAGCTCGATGGGGAGTTCGAGGGGGAGCTCG